>JABUQX010101581.1:0-22470 GCA_015478945.1 Trachelipus rathkii
GTGCGGGATGAATAAAGAGTGGCTGAGGCGGAGGGCTTTCTTTGGAAAGCCTCAAAAGCAGACTCTGCTGTGCCGGAGACCAGTCGACTTTAGTGGTGGTGCCTCGCTGTTTAGGACGAATGACTGCAGTAAGCGGGCCTAGGACGGGCTGCCGCTGATTTCAGAAATCTGTGGTAAAAGTTTTGATCATTTCCCAGATATGACTCGAAGGCTTTGGAAGTGGAAGAGGAAAGGCTCGGGAAGCGGCAACACGGTCTACCAAGAGGGGGCAAATACCCTTCAAGCCGAGACTGTGTGACCAAGGAATGTAAGAGAAGACGCGCCGATACGCACTTTGTAGGATTGAGACGAATTCCCGCATCATCCATCCTACCCAAAAACGGCACGTAGGTGATCCATATGTTCTTCAGGAGAGGAGGAAGCGACTAAAAGATCATCTGAAAAGTATGCCTCAAGCCAAAAGGGAAGGCCAACGAGGATAGAATCGCAGGGAACCTCTGGATGGAACCTGCGGGCTGCATTTTCAACGAATGCGCCATCTTGTTTGTATACTCAAAGAGGCCAAAGGGGGTAATTATATGCCTTGGGAACGTCCTCCGGAGCCACGGGTATCTGATGGTAGGCATCGAATTAAGTCCAAAGAGAAAAATGGTGTTGCCGACAGGTGGGAAAGTGAAACTATTGATATTATTGCGGTACAGGGTTACCTAGCCGGTGTTGTAGCAGAATTCAAAGCCCTAAAATCTACCGACAGGGGCACTCTATACCAATCGCCCGTGGTGCCCTTAGGGACCATGTGTAGCCGAGAAGACCAACAACTCTTGGGGGGAAAGGAGCGCACAATTGCCAAGTTGCAACATAGTGATCAACTCTGGCCTGGGGCGGCGTTCTGAGTTCGGGTATCAGGAGGGAGGCGGGAGGAGCCGAGTACAAAGTGTTTGCGGCGAGCTCGAGCAAAGGTGGGTGGGCCAGTGGTCTCGATATGATGTTCAACAGAATGCTTAAGAGGGGTATCGGAAGAGCAGGGATGCAATAACGAAGGAAATTCCTTCTGCAGGAGGGTCAGAAAGGGAGAGACCGCTGAAGAAGTTGGAGGAGCAACAGCAAACACCCTTGAGTGCAGAAGCAATAATAGCAACGGGAGTATATAAAAGATTTAAGTATCGCCATCCGGGGACAAGTCCCGTGACGATTGAGCGAAGAGAATCGACCATAAGTGGGATTAAAAATGGGACAAAAAAATCCAGCACCGAGGATGGTGCTTCGTGCACCTGCACGCGACGAGATAAAAAACCCATCGGGAACTTGCCGAGCGGAGGAAAAAGATCCAACGGCTGCATAACCGTTCTCCACCAATACCGGAATGAAGAAGCCATAGGCCAGCGAAAAAGTGACGGCCAGGGAGAGGGCATTAGCAGGAGTCCTGGGACGGGTTCGCCTGTGGTACCAGCGAAAGGCTGGCCCCAGAATCGATCAAGAAGACAATTTAGAAGGACTGATCGGAGATACGAAGAACATCCTGTGCAGTAAGTAGGAGAAGAAGAAGGAGAAGATGCCAGCATCTCCCGTCGCGTCTACGACGGGATGGCTGTCGAGTTTCCCTGATAGAGAGGGCAGGAAAGGATCGCATTTCTGGCATCCATGCCGGAAAAGTTTGGTAGATAATAACAGTACGCCATGAGGATACGTGGCGTGCTGGCGTGATGGAAGATAGTCAGAGGTGGAACGAGGTACGCGGAGAAGTGGACGAAAGTTGGAAGGAGTGGATCACGGGAGAGCGAAAAGTGTTATATAAATGCCGCTTGTAAGGGAGAGAAGGGGCAGTTTAATGTCGGTCCATGCAGTTTCGAAACCAAACCACTTGGTAGTGGGCATGAGTATCCAGAGCTGCTCGGAAGGAGGAGGTTCTACGCGAAAGCGGAGAGATAGGAGTTGAGGTGTGAAGATAAGGAGCTGGCGATTGGATAGGAGGCAGGAAAGGCGGTTGAGGAACAGGAGGAGGCATGCTTGAGAGTAGCGAGGCTGGTGTGAGGGAGTATGGAATGTGGCGTGAGTGTAGAGGTTGAGGAGGTGGCAGAGTCGAGAAGATGAGAAGAGATGAAACGGCCGGATGCTGTCGCGAAGAGTTCCCGAATGTGTGAGCTCCTCAACCGGAGGACGCAAATTCTGTCGGCGTACGGCAAACTCAGTGGGAGGGACAACGCGGGTGTGCATTGATTGCAGTGTACCTTTGTATTCGCGAGCAGGCATCTCTGGGAAGTTAAGAGGTGCGAATTATTTTCTCTGCCGCGTGTAGATAGAGTTGGTGGCCACTGAAAACTCAGCATCCTTACCATCAATTCTGGAGGTTTCTGTCGTGCCTTGAATGCCCCGAAGCAGAAGTCGCGAAATTATATATGTTCCGTACATTCTGTGGAGAGCCAGACTCGTGCGCGATAAATAAGGGATTGTGTGGAGCGTGGTTGTAAGGTGTGTGAGAGTGTTGAGTGTGCCAGGCGCGAGTCCCTTGGTAGTGGTTGAGGCTGGAGGCAAGGAGTTCTGGGGAGAGCATTCTACAACTCTCGAATATCCTTTCTCCTTCTCATCTTCGAATGTCAGGATGCGCACTCAGCGCAGTGGTGTGCAGAAACGCTAGTACGCGGCGATTGTGTGTTACGAAGACAAGGCGTTGCAAATGGAATGGCTCGCGACCGGGAGGTAAGACATGATGAAAAGGCGTAGAGGTGCTAGAGTGATGTAGGAAAGGAAAAAAAAAAGAAATATAATTAAATACGATGTAATGAGAGCGCATGTCGGAGGCACTACAAACAGACCCGAGGGTGTGAAAAATCAAAAGAAATTGCAAACTCTTAGCGAAGCTAGGACCCCGGATTCAAAATGAGGCCTAGTTGCGATATAAATTTGCCAAATACTTTCAAACATATTAAAAGAAAAAAAATAATACATTAAATATACTTCTTTTTTTTTTTTTTACTATTTTGTTATTTATTTTTTATTTGAGTGAGTGTACGAGGGTTCCACAGCACACAAGGTGTGCTATACCTTGTTAAGGGTATACAACAGAACCCATAATAAGTAATAAATAATAAATAATATAATAATAATAATAAAATAATAAATAATAATAATAATAATAATAATTAATAATAATAGTTACTCAATTAATAATAAATTTGATAAGAACAATAAAAAAAAATAACTTAAAATACCCGGAATCGTAGAACAATTTATATTGTCCGTTGAAAACTACAGAACTGGTACCAAGGTCTAGGGAATCCAAACAGCGTTAGTTTGATACTCTGCCGACGGCGTAAAACTGGGTCATTGATGGCTGCCAGCTCGGGCATCGAGAAGCTCGTGAAGAGTATAGAAGAGAGGGCGCGACGAGAGAGGCAGCATATGCCCAGTGCGGTGAAATCTACCGTAAAAAAAAACCAATAACCTACCAAACGCGTACAAAAGTGATTGGGTTCGTTTGTAATAGTTTTTCCTGGCCTTGTTGTGGGTGTTCCTGATTCCCGCCTGGGAATTCAATCTTCACTCTTCGGGGTCACTATCTGAAGCTGGGGTGCTTAGGCCCGCTTCTTTAAGGTTGATTGAGAAGTAATGTGCTTACAATTTTTATTTTTCCTACTTCTAATTTACAAGTGAGGGTTGGACCCTTGTCCTAAAAAAAACAAAAACAAAGAATTAGGACAGTGGTGAAACTAGTTATACTATTCCTGTCATATGAAAAATCATATTCTGCAGTTTAAGGAATTTCTAACAGAACATGAGCTTATGTGGATAGTAGTAGTACAATTGATTGTTAGTTTGAGGAGGAGGCTGTTTTTATGTATATCATCCTCGGCTCAGAAAGAATAGGTTTCATCCCCCGATATTACATTTCGCATAAAAAGACAAGAACAAAATTTACATTTTGATATGAGTCTCACACCGTACAAAAATCATTAGTTTGGGAGGAGCTGTTTTATGTATATGCATATACAGGCAGAAAAAAGGTTTCTCCCCGATATACATTCGCATAAAGCAGCGTTACATTTGGTATGAGTCTTACACAGTACAAAAGATTATTAGTTTGAGAGAAGCTGTTTTATTGTATTATGCATTATACAGGCAAGGAAAAAAGGTTTCTCCCCGATATACATTCGCATAAAGCAGCATTACAATTGATATGAGACTCACACAGACACACATATAAAAAATTGCCTATGTTGTTGTAACTTCTTTGACGAGAGAGAAGGTAGAATCGAGAGAGAGAGAGCAGAGGAGAGAGAGAGAAGAGAGAGACATACGAGAGAGTATGATGAATTGAGAGAGAGTGGAGGAGATTGAGAGAGAGGAGAGAGAGAGAAGAGAAAGAGATCAGCAGTAGAGAGTGAGGATATGAGAGAAGAGAAGAAGCATGAGAGAGAGCCAGAGAGAGAGAGAGACAGAAGCAGAGAGAGAGAGAGGAGAGAGAGAGAGAGATTTTTTGGGCTGATTCTCACCTACTGCGCCACTACTATTTACCCAGGCTTTGGCCTCTCTTTCTTAAACTGCTATGTAACGCGCACGCCCTCTAGGGTTAGGTTATAGTAAATATCGATCTATGCGACCTCTATTTACTACACTGATGTTAAATTATATTAAAAAGCTCCTAAATCTAACATTTTTTTGGGTTGTTCACCTCTGCTCTACTATTACCCAGCTTGGGCCTCTCTCCAAACTGCTATGAACGCGCACGCCCGCTAGGGTTAGGTATAGTAAATATCGATCTATTGCGGCCCTCTATTTACTATTACTGGGTGTTAAATTATATTAAAAAGCTCCTAAATCTAACATTTTTGGGTTGTCCACCTCTGCTCTACTATCACCCAGCTTGGCCCCTCCCAGACAACTGCCTATGTACGCCAACGTGGCCACTAGGGTTAGATATGTTGTGGAAATAAAACTGTGCCTATCCTCAGAGCTGTTAATTTCCCCATATTATACTATAAAATTACATGCGACTCTTAATATATCCCCCTAGTTTTCTCTTTACTCTAAGAGCCTCTGACCGCTAAATTAGCTACCGACTCCACAACCCTGCCTAAGCCTACCGCAAATTTTCACTGGCATGCATGAACACTTCACTTTGTTTACCTACTGGCTTTTAGACATTCTTTTTGATACGCTATTCAATCTGATGCGTTTTCGTTGCAACCTATTTCTAAACCTCAGCTTTAGGCTCCACCGACTAATCTAGGTTCGCCTAACTTTTTCAATCGTTAGAGCCATTTCCTATTTGTCATTTTTTGTTCTGAAAAGTAGAAACTTAAAGTATTCATAAAATAACTTTAAAAGTTGTGTGATCCCTATTTGCTATTATTTCTATATCATAAAAGTGTCGAGACATGTATTGGTTATATAGTAACAAGGCGGCTTAGGTGGCGTGGCTTAGTTCCCGAAACGACAACTACCATTTTAAACATAGAGGCGTGTTCGGCTCTACCCTGTAACTTCGTAGTTCGGCTCTGTATAGATTTCTTTCCACTTCCCAGAGAGTGGCCACACACATTTATATAAATATATATATATATATATAACTATATATATATATATATATATAGTATATACTAATAAACGTAAAACTAATATTATTCTTTATAATATTTATATATTTTATATATATATATAATTATGTTATATATTATTATATATTATTATTATATTATTTGTTATTTTTATTATTATATATTAATTAACCTACATATATTCATTCATTAATATTATTATATTATTATTCATTTATATAGTACTGCCTTTTTTTTGTTTGTCTAAGCTCGTTTCACATCAATTTGGTTGTATAGGGTTTCCTTTGTATACACATATTACCATTGTAAACATGTTTTTTGTTATGTGTTGTGTTGTCTAGCGAGATTATATTGCACTTTTTGAACTGATAAGTTCGTTGTTACTCATATTTCTTGTTTACTTTTTCTTCAATTGGTTGAAAGAAAAGAATCACATTACATTTAAGGATTGTTTATACACTCTTTTTTTTTCATCAGTAGGACATTTTTTCTCTGTACAGGTACGATGACATCCCCCACATCTCTACGCTTGTTTTTGATATCTTCACGAGGAGTTCGTTTATTCCCAACGGATGTGTCATTTTATATTTTATCGTAAACCGAATGGCGACTATTACATTGCTTGTATTCCAGCCAGAGGTTCAAAATAATAGACCCTTATTCGTTTGTGTTGAAGGAATTCATCAAGATTATCGAATCGCAGCATCATGGGTAGAGGATAAGTTTGCGTCATCTGATGTATCGACGCGCAGTGAAATATCTAGCGGTGGAGACAGCGTGAGAGGTTCTATAGAATAGATGCCGTTTTTCTGTCGTGCGGCAATAATTAAAAGCTTCGATGCTACCGCAACTATTGAGACCCATCGATAGGCTCGAGCTTCTGGCGTACGTGTATAGAGGTTTCACAGTTCGAACATCTTGAAAATATTACAGCATTGCTTTAAATAAAAAATGAATTTAACATCGCATCTTAACGACGCTTGACATAACTTTGAGACTTAATACATATAGCGGCATTGGTTGTAATCTACGTATTTACATCGAAAACATGTGGTTTCACTGATTATCAATGCGGGTTATACAGGAGTGACTAAAACTAAACAGCATGGATGAGTTTACTTCTCTCTGGAAAGGGAGAATGTCTGCTGTTGAACCTAAATTGCAGAAAAATGGATTTAGTGCTGCGCGAAACGCATTTTATACTTACATCCTTTCAATGGGGTGTTGAATCTCTCGAGAGAGATATAGAACTTACCCAATTTAAGTTGAATCCTATGTCCTATGATAAGATATTTAATTAAATATATTTTAAATAAGGCATATGTTTTTATATAACGCTCTTTTCAATGAAAAAATTGTTATAAAAAATAAACTTTTACTTTCCCTCCTATGGTCGCTTTATGGTAAAGTTGTTAATGATAGCTGTTATTGTCTGGTTGCTACCGCTTAAGTATGTTATGTTCATAGTTTAGCTTTACAGAGGATAAACTTTACTATGTTTGTCTTTTACCCGTTAGGTATTATGGTTTGGTAGTTATGTAAGGTTATGGTAAATTTAATGACATGTTTAGAGATCTATGCTTTTGACAAAAAAGTGTGAATAGCCTCACGTGTTTGTTATGCTATGTAGTTACTTTACTGTTGTTAAGTATGGAACTTTTAGTTAATGTTTAGCAGTTTATTTCAGGCTTAAGTTGTGTTAGGTTTGTTGTTACATTATATTCTTAGTTTCAGTGGGATGCTATGTTAGCTTTATGATGGAAAAAACTTTGCTACGTTAGGGCATACTATTCGTGGCATGCAGTATGGTAATTTAGACATTCCATTGCTAAAGGATAACGTTGTGCATAAATTATAGTTAAATATTACCTTAATGTTAAGGTATTAACATTGATGTTCGGGATTAGAGTTCGTAAATTATTCTTATGCTAACGATATTGTATGCTATGTTTAGTTACTTTACTGTTAAGGTTGGATACTTTGTTAATGGTAGCAGTTTATTCGTGACTTAAGCGTGTGTGCTAGGTTTGGTCGTTGTACATTAAATTTCGTTATTTTTCAGGGTATTGATGCTTATGTTGCTTTATATGTGAAAAACTTTGTTACGTTAGCATAGTATGATAATTAAACAAGTGTATAAAGAACTTGCTTTTTATGTTATGTTTATCCAAATTGATACTCGAAATGTGACTTGAATCAATATATCAATAGATCACAGGATGGGGGGATGTGGGAAGGAGGGTAAAGGGGAGGGTGGTTTGATTTACTGCTTTAGGAGGTAGTTGTTTAAACATAAACATATATTCTTTAGTAAAAATAGTGACGAATCATTATAGATCAGGTATTTAATTATCATGCGGTAGGGTAAGGATGGATGGTTTGAATTTACTAATTTACTGCTTTAGGGTATGTAAAAACGCAAATTTTTTACGTTATAAGCATGAAAAGCATAAAATTTTTAGTAAAAACAAAATGATTTTTTAAGCCAAAAATAAATTAAAAAATAAATAAAAAAATTTAATAAGCTTCTGACAAACTAGGTATAAACATTGGAGTAAATTTGAAAACAAAAATTACTAACATATTAATTGAAACTTACAACAAAAGCAATAACAGAAATTCAAAAATTCCGTACCGCAGCCGGCTCCAGGCCATCGGTGTCGGTAACAACTCTGACTCCTTCTCAGACTCTTTCCTCCATCCTTCCTCCCTCCATACGCATTTCTTCTGGGGACACCCCCCCCTATGTGGGGTTCCCCAGACACCCTTTACGAACTTAAAACCCTCATATTCGAGTTCTACGACCTTATAAACATATATTTTGCACCAACATTGTATTATTATACAGATATTACTAATCCCAGTTCAACCACTTCCGGCTCCTAGCCACCGGTGCAGTTCTCTGTTCAACTCCGACTCCTCTGACTCAGACTCCTTCTCCGACTCTTTCCTTCTCTGACTCCGAATCCGACTCCTTTCTCCACTTCTCTTATGCATTTCGGCCATTTCTATGGCCATATCATATTCGAGATCTGTGGGTCCGATAACATATATAAAGATACAAATATTGTATTATTATACAAATATTTATTAACCCCAGCACCGCACCGGAGCCAGCACCGGTGCCGATGCCTATTTCTCTGATCCCGATACCGATTCCTTCCAGAAATCCAACTCTGAATTCTTTCTCCGAATTTCAACCTTCTACGGACATTTCGATTTTTTAGGGGGGCGGCGCCCCCTTCGGGGGCGCACGTTGACGTAATTTCGTCTACGACGAGACTACGTCACCATATAGCTCACATCCAAATTTTAGTCCGATACGATAAGTCTAACCCTGGTTAGATATATAGGCCCTATATATATATATATATATATATATATATATATATATATATATATATATATATATACTATATATAATATTAAAGATATATTATATAGTCTTAACTATTAATATATATAATATATATATATATATATATATTATATATATATATTATATATAATATATATATACATTATGCGTAGACAGGATTTCATTTAGGGGGGCAATAGGATAAAGTGATATATAATATATATATATATATTATTATAATATATATATATATATATATATATAATATATATATACTATATATTATATATATTAGTAGCAGCTTTGGCGGCCGCCAAATGCTGTCGACATACTGAGAGTTGTTCTAGCCGAGAATACTGTCAGAAGAAGGCTAGCTGTATAAAAACCACAACAGCTAGTTGACTTCAAAGCCAATATGTGAAAACGAAAACATTAAAACAATAAAAAAAATGTTTATAATACGTTAGTAATTACTCCTTCATTATCTATCGATTGATATATCTTTTTCAGTTTTTTTTACTAATAAACCCTTAAAAACGTCGTCTGGCAAACGTATAAGGTTCAGTTTTTTATTTCGCCAACATTTAGGGGGAGGCAAGTGCCCCCCCTGCCTACGCCCATATATATATATATATATATATATATATATATATATATATATATATATATATATTATAAAAATAATAATAATAATAATAATAATAATAATAATAATAATAATAATAATAATAATAATAATAATAATAATAATAATAATAATAATAATAATGATGATGATGATAGCGACAATTATGATGATGTTTACTGGATAAATTTTGGAAGTGAGAGGGATACGACTTTTTTAAAAAAAAATTGTGTTAATGTTGGAACTGCGATGATTGCAAAGAGGGCGGCTTTTATAAAATTTTATTCTATTATGGATAGGAGAAGTAATAATAGTTATTTACTAGATTGGGGAAGTTCTTTAAATTTAATACGACCTTCAGAGGCAGATAGGAGTGGGGGTATAATGGGTTCTGTAACAGCAGCTAACGGAACATTGATATCTATTTATAATAAGAAATTGATTAAAATTGACATTGGACTTGGAAGGCAATATGAATTGTACGCGTTCGCTGCAGAGGTCAGCTTCAATATTCTGGGGATGTGTTTTTTGGAGAAATATGGGTTCATTATTGACTTCAATTATAATTACATGCTTGACCCCGAAACAAACCGTAACGTTTCGATAGATAATGAAGCTTCTGACTTCTCACGCCAAGTGCGAAATTCGCTCTTACCTTTATCTTGTCCCAACTTTAGGGATAATTTTATCTTCTTCTCTTCTCTGACGCTATATTGGGCGGAAAATGTAATTGTAAGAAGGGCCTTAATGAATTATCGAAATACTTTATAATAAACTCCATGGCGTGAAGAAGACGATATAAAACAAATTAGAATGGCGAGGTCTTATGTGATTATAATTACAGAGGTATAAAAAGAAATCAATTTTGTAATGGGGATATTGTAGAATTAAATAAGGTCTGTTTAATATAAAGAATTTGTTTTAAAAAAGTAATTGTAGAAATAGAATTTTGAATTTCAACAGTAACGAAATTGCTACTTAAAAAAAAAAAAAAAAAAAAAAAAAAAAAAAAAAAAAAAAAAGTGTAAGGGCAGGGTTCCCTACCCTCACTATAATAACTATGTATACTTGATATATGCATCCGCACATTAAATTTTAATTATTATTTTATTGTATAAGAGAAATATTTAACGACTCTTTTGTGAGGGCACTTTCAAATGTAATGGGCTGCCGCGGAAACGTGCGTCCAAACGGAGTGCCTGGGGTATGAAGTAAGGCAAAGGCAGTTAGCGTCTCATATTATAAGAAGAGAGATGCGTTAGACCTCACGTTATAAGAAGAGAGGTCGTGTTAAGCATCGGCTTGTTAAAAGACCGGGAAATTGTGTTTTGGTTATAGAAATTTATTATATTAACTTTCACCAATTTTATTAATGACTGTGAACTGGCCCATTGTGAATTAAGGGATTGATTACATTATTAATTGTTTTTAAACACTGATACCATTATTTACTATTTGATTTAATTAGCCTTAGAAATAAAGATAAGAAGTAATTATCCCTTTTTATTATTACTGTATTCAACTCTTCAAGGGTTGATACATATATATATATATATATATATATATATATATATATATATATATATATATAATATTATAGTATAATATATATATATATATATATAATATATATATATATATATATATATATATATATATTAAATATGAAATGATACGATATATTACTATCCTTAATATAAAAGTTAACTAAAATATTAAGAAACTTTTGGCAAGCCATGTCCGACACATGTTTTGTAAAGAAATTTGTTTGTAAACAAAGTATCCTTCCGCAGCCCGCCCGTTTATTAATTCGCGAAATCGAGGATTTAACAACGGGCGCCTGACTGTGAAGTTAACGTGACGTAGAAGTACGCAAACGGGCTCGGGAAACGATGCATATGCGCCTGTGTGCCCGCCCGGGCTGCAGTCGGGCTTCGGGAAACGCAGCTTAATATATCGGAACGCCGAGTTCTTTTTGTACCTTTAATCAACTGTGGACTGCAATGTTTACTACTAGAAATTATACCTGAAGATCTCGTCAAAATTCTTTGCAATATTTTCAATAATCTCTCTTTTATACTAAATAAACTGAATATTTAAATAAATATTAACCATCGGAATCAATTAAGACACTGGGTAAATTATATATTTTACTAAAAAATTAAAACTGTACTGGCTCTTGCGACTTCAAAAACACTTTAAATGAAATAATTTATATCCATTACGAATATAAATATATCACGTATATATCTTATAGTATATAAATATTTATATTTATATTATATATCTAATAATATATTATATATATATATATATAAAAATATATATATATATATATATATATATATATATATATATATATATATATATATATATATATATATATATATATATATAATATATATATATATATATATATACTATATGTATATATAATATATATATAATATATATTATATTATATATATATATATATATATATATATATTTAAACAAAAACATTCAAAAATCCTAATTCAGTAATACAAAATAAAATAAAAAACTTTGGCTGTAGAGTTACGATATATTATTTTTTTTTTGGATGTGTACAGGGACAACCACTGCGCGCAAAAAGAGCGGCTATACCGTGTCAGTAAAACCAACAACAGGGGAAGTCCCTACACAGAACGAGAAAAAAATAACGGAACAAGAAGATTACAATCGATAAAAGATGTTCAGCTCATGGAGGAACTCAAAAACTTTGTCACTTCGAAAATGGGGGGAGTCAGATAAAATATGAGCAAGGCGATTCCGGAAAGGAATGGTAAGAATGTCAGGGAAGAACTGGAGTCGGATGGCTGAGACTGCATTGCAACCCACAAATATATTGGGCTATATTAAGAGGATCACTCGAAGAACAAAACGAACAGGATGGGGGTTGCTCTCTCACCATGTGTGAGATTGGTATGTCCAATTCGTAAACGGGCGAGAACCACCACCTGGCGGCGACTTCGTTTACAAGAGAACGGCCATTACCTAAAAACGAGGTTTAACATTCCGCAGCTTTGGTGCCACGAAATCCTCCTCCCAACAAGTCCTCCCAGCCAGAAGTAGGAAACCTGACGACCACAATGCGTAAAAATATCAGGTCGCAGGAGGTGTCCAATAGTATAGTCTGGGAAGGAACGGTCTGCTAGATACCCTGCCGGCGGGCAGCACGGTTGGCCTCCGCATCAGCCTCTCTCTTCCCCGGAACACCACAGGAAGGGACCCAGACAGAACTCAGATGCAACTCCCAGTCAATGAACAGACCGATAACTTTTGGATAGATGAAACCAAAGGATTCCTTGTTGACCGATCGAGCAGAGCCAAGAGAGCGCCTCTAGAGTCTGAGAAGATTGTATAACGACGTCCGGGTGGTAGGTTGCTAATTCTGCCCACAGCCAAAACCAGTGCTATGAGCTCAGCCGAAAAGATGGACGTATAGGCAGGCAGGGTGTGGGAAATGGCTAAATCTGGGAAGACAGCTGACGCCCCCACTCCGCCTACCGTTTTGGAGCCATCAGTGTAGACAGGTGTCGAATCATTGTAGATCTCTTTATGAGACAGAAAGGAACCCCTCAACGTCGCCGGATGTATCTCAGCCTTGGTGAAGGACTGGATCCCGAAACAGACAGTGGGGGGGGGGGGGGGGAGAAGGAGAAATCCATTTCACATGAGCGTCGTCGAAATTGTAGCGCAAAACCGAATGAAAAGGAAGGCCAAGGAAATCAAAAATAGGAGTCACACCAGCGAACGGCCAATATGCAGGAATGCGGAGGAATCTCTCTAGTAAGGGTGACAAGGCTGAAGAAGCAGGGACCTGAATACGAAGGAATAAAGAGCACATAAGCTGCTCTCTTCGCAGGGACAAGGGCATTATCCCAGTCTCCACCTCCAGACTCTCCTTAGGCGATGATCGAAAAGCACCCGTTGCAATGAGCAGACCCTCGTTTTGAGTAGGGTTCAGGAGGCGAAGATACGATTGGAAGGTCTGCCCATAAATGGCACAGCCATAATCCAATTTAGCCCTCACGAGCATGATGTAGAGGCGCAGCAGGGTCTTTCTGTCCGCACCCCACGTCTTAGAGGTGCCGTAAGAGGTCAAGCGATCGGCGGCAACTAGTTTTAAGATGATTAATATGAGGAAGGTATGAAAGGCGATCATCAAGCAACAAACCCAAAAACCTCACCGTCGGTACCACCTGGATGGGGGAACCATACAGGTGTATAAAAGGGGACTGAATTCGTCCACCGCGACGGGAGTTTCTCCGCAAAAGCATCGCTTTCGTTTTGGAAGTGGAGAACTTGAAACCACGCGCACTATACCAGGACGTAGCTCTGTCGATGGCCAGTTGAAGCTGACGCTCCAAGCAAGGGAGTGTAACCCCAGTGACATACATAGCAAGATCATCCACATAGAGGGAACAACGGACAGAGTCGGGGATGGTATCGACCGCTCTGTTGAATACTATTGCGAAAAGCAATACACTCAATACGCTGCCTTGCGGAACCCCTTCTTCCATAACAAAATGCCTGGAAAGAGTGGTGCCCCAACGGACCTGAAATGAACGATCAGACATCAGGGTTTGAAAGGAGGAGGGGAATTTTGTCCCCCGGAGGCCAAGTGAGTGAAGGTTCGCAAACCCCCACCTCCATGTGGATCGTCCCTTTTTCAGATCAAAGAACGAGTTACGATTAATTAAAGTTTTTGTAAATAAGTAATAATTAACAAAAGCTGAAAGGCTTAAATGCATGAATAAAAGTTTGAAATCAACAATTTTTATTCTTTTTCTTTTATACAAATTTTCCAAAGCTTAAGTTATAATGAATATAATTTATGAAACGTGTCATCACCAAATTTCAGATAAAATGTATTGTACAGTAAACATAAATGATGAATAGAATAATATAACATTGGTAACCAACATCGAAAGTCTAAACAAGTATATATATATATATAATATATATATATATTATATATATAATATATATATATATATATATAGTATAGTGATATAGTGATATATATATATATATATATATATATAATTATATATATATATATATATATATATATATATATATATATATAATATTATATAATATAATTTTTATTATTTTTTTTTTTTTTTTTTTTTTTTTGATTGAGTTTAAAGTAGCCACCATTGCCTACAAAAAGCGGCGATACCGAGTCAGAAAACCAACTACGGGGGCAACTCCTAAACATAACGCATGAAAACGGGAATGCAAGTATTAAATCCTATAGAGCAGAGTCAGTTCCCGAAGGAAAGCAAAAATCGCGTCACTGTGGAAATGAAGTGATTCAGACAATATATATGAGGTGGGATTGGAAAGGTATGGTGTGTAACAAAGGGAAAAGCCGGTCTCTGGAAGCCGCAAGAGCCACACAATTCACGAGAAGATGGCGTACGCGAAAGTAGGCACTGGAACGGCAGAAAGGGACTATAGAGGGATGTTCCCTTGCATACAGATAGCTGTAGTGACATTAGTTATAGGCAATTTCGCAAAAACGAGCCAGGACCACCTACCTGGTGCCGACTCCGCGAAAAGACGATGGCCAATGCCCCAGGAGAGGCTTAGCTACGCAGTTTAGCTACCACGAATGATCTCGACGCCACACTCCTGCCACAAGCGAGGAAGCCCCGTTTGAGACGGGAGCAGAAATCAGCAGCTGGGAGGTGTTCCAGCAAGATGGCTACATGTAAGTATCGTCGACAGGTAATTTTGCAGGTGGCGGCGCGATAGGCCGCTTTGTCAGCCAATTCGTTACCCAGGATACCCACATGAGATGGGACCCAGCAAAACGTCAAACACTTGTGTCTAGCATGCAGCATACATAGAAACCTTTGGATGATGTAAACCAAAGGATGTCTGGTCGTTCGATTTTGTAGTGCAAAAAGAGCACTCTGCGAGTCAGAAAAAATTGTATACGTGTCAAGCAGATCTAGTGCCAGAATCCTATTAATGGCTAAAGTTATTGCAACTAACTCGGCCGTAAAGACGGACGCGTCAGAAGGGAGAGTGTGGGACACAGTAAGGTTCCGGGAAAGACCGCTCGATACCCCCCGTCCCCTCTGCAGCCTTGATCGCGGTGTAGAATGCTCACAGAAGCTCCATGGAGAGCCAGGTGAGACAGAAAGGAAGCCTTCAGAAGAGACGGGTGGTCCCCGGATTTTGATAAGGCGGACAACCTCATTTTTGGGGTGTTTACATTCCCACCTACACTAAAAATATGCTAGCTCTCGACTGGTGAGTGAGATTGTAAAACAGCCCGCACAGGGAGGCGGAGAAAACGGAAGACAGACGCCACAACCTCAGCAAACGGCCAATAGGCAGGGCTACGAGGAACCTCAGCGATGAGAGGAGTCAAAGCCGATGGCTTGAGGATTTGTAGACGGAGAAACAAGGAGCACATGAGATATTCTCTCGTAAAGGCAGGGGCATCACCCCAGCCTCCACCTCCAAACTCTCCTTTGGCGAAGAACGAAACGCCCCAAGTGATATCCGCAAGAACCCTCATCTGTATCGGGTCGAGCCAAAGGCGGTAAGTACGGCCAGAGAACGTCTGGCCATATATCGCAACCGCATAATCCATTTGACCATGACGAACATGATCAGCAGACGAAGCATGACCTTACAATCAGCACCCCCAAGATGTAGACGTAAGGTGGCGTAAGAGGTCCAATGAGCGCGGCAGTTAAAGTTTCAAATTGAAAGGATATGAGGGAGATAAAGCAGGCGAGCATGCCCATAACAGAACCCAGAACTCACTCCGACACAGGGCGGATGGGGGAGCCATACAAGGTCAGCAAGGGAGACAAATCACCCGCTACGATCCCGCTTACCACCCCTACGGAAAAGCACGGTCTTCGTCTTAGTGACGGAAAAAGTAAAACCCCGTGAATCACTCCACGAAGTCACCCCATTGACAGCCAGCTGCAGCTGACGTTCCATGCATGAAAGTTTCACTCCAGAAACATACAACGCCAGGTCGTCCACATATAGAGAGCACCGGAACGAAGATAGGGAATGACTCAAGCAATGACACTAAATTGAAACCGAAGCGGCAAGCAGAAGCTGAGCACATTCCCTGCGGGGCACCACCTCGACCATGTCAAATGACGAGACGAGTCGGGACCAGCAGCGAACCTGGAAAGATCGACCCCGACATAAGAGACTGAAGGGAAGAGGGAAGCGTCCCCTAAGGCCCAGCGAGTGCAAGGTATGGAGAACTCCCATCCTCCATGTGGAATCATAAGCCTTCTCGAGATAAAAGAAAACAGCTAGGACCATTTTATTAGAGGAGAAAGCCTCACGGATATCGTGGTCCAACCGGAGAAGAGGTTCCTGTGTGGATCGATGATTCCTAAACCCAAACTGATGGGCGGAAAAAGCACGCAGGCCATCCAACGTCGGGAGAAGACGAATAGCCACCATCTTCTCCATCAACTTACAGGTGTGACAAGTTAAGAGAAATGGGACGTTGGTTGTCCGCGATTGTAGGGTCCTTACCTGGTTTGGAAATGGGAATGGTGTAAGCCGTTAGCCAAACTGGGGGGAAGACCCCCTCCACCCAGACTCGATTATATAAAGAGAGGAGAAACGCCGAAGCAGAGGCATGGAGATGACGCAACATTTGGTAGGAGATACCCTCAGGGCCAGGCGCTCCCCTTACAAAGGGCGGAGAGCCTGCCTGAATCCGCCCTCGTGAACAAATCGTTATAAGAAGGATCCGTCACCAGGGGAACAGAAAAGTCCGGGAATGAGTGCGGGCGCCCGGATCGATTCGGAAAAGGCCAGCGATACCGAGAATGCGCTGCTGCAAGCAGCTAAATGGTATCCCACTCATCGGCAACACATGCTGGAGCGAAATGATGTCACAGCGGGTGCGGCAGCAGTGATGAGGTCGTGGCTCCCCTGTAGGCTTACCAAGAAAATTTGCGCACAACACCATAACCACGCGGACGACAATGGCGTAGATGATTTGACTGTGGAAACGTAAGTTCGAAAATACCGTTTCCTGGTCCTCCTGTTTAGACACGAGACCGGGCAGCACGCAGCCTTAAAAGAGGACAACGTAGACTGTGTAGGTTTTCTTGTATGAGCGATAGAGTTGACGTTTAGCACGATTAGCCCGAGCAATCTGCGTTCCACCACAGTGTAGCAGAACGACGACATGCAGAAGAGAGCGAGGGATATGGGCCTCCGCCGCCCCCAGAACAACATCCGCAAAATATGTTGAAACCGCAATCCGCAGGGATAGGAAGACGTCAGTGCCCGGGAGGCAGGGACATAGTAGCAGTGAGAAAGGAGGTCCATCAGCCCTGGTCATAACGCCAGCTGGTATACGGCGTTGGGACCCGATCAGGGGCAAAGAGATGTTAAGGTAGATAGGGATAATGGTCCACTCCCACAAAGGTAACGGCGACTCTGTCCACCAGAATTTATGTCATCCGAATGGGAAAGAGGCATAAGGAGATGTCACCAGGAAGGAAAAAGTCCCACGAGTGTCAAATCGGTTCGAAAAGTTGGTAAGCTGTGTTGAGGCGCATTACCAACGAAAGCCCTGCAAAACAACCAACAGCCAATCCGCATTAGGTGACGAAACCGAATCACCCCACAAGGGGTGGCGAATATTCAAGTCCCCCAAAACAAACAAGGGGGAGGGGGTTCGAACAGTCCGAAAAGATCCTCTCTCGTGTAAATGCAACTAGGCGCAAGGTAGACAGAGCACAAAGTAAACGGGGAATCGAGGTGGACACGGGCAGCTACCGCGTGTAACCGAGTTGGAATGGGGATATGGGTGAAAGGAACCGATTCGAGGAACAGAATCGCCGCACCACCCCTATCATTAGCGCCACGATTTTGGGAAGCGAGAGGCAAAAAAGCACGGTTACGCAGTTGCAATTCTTGGAGGCAGATGGCCTTTGGAGTATGCACTTCAATAAGTTTACCCAACTCTTCGAAGTTCGGGTAGTAACCACGGCAGTTCCATTGAAGAAACTTAGACATTGAAGAAAGAAGACGAAGCGATCATTCCGCAAGGCGGTCTGTTACAATCGGTGATATGCGATGGGCGTCAGCTTTCTTTTTAGAAGCACGCGACGATCGAAGGCGCGGGTCACTTGAAGGCCCACGAGGGGTTGCCTTATAGCCCGGCGGAAGAGGAAGGTCACGGAGAATTGACACTGGAGGTTTATCCTGAGATAGAGAATGGTCGCTCCCCACCACTGCGGGAGCGACCCCGTCAAAAAGACGGGCTAAACCAATCTCCACATCAGAGGGTCTCAGAGAAGATCGTCTCTCAACGGGGGAACCCCCAATATCGTCCAGGACGGGCGCAGAAGGCACAGGTGTATCACACCGCTGAAGACTCGGTATGGACGGAGTCTCATCAGGGATGGCAAGAGGAGGATCCAGACAAGGAACGGGGGAGGAGGCCCGAAGCACATCCTCACAAAGTTCAGCGTCCTGCGGGGGCAGCCCAGAGAAGGACAGCGGAGCAGAGGCAGGGGAGGATACAGTGGTATCTCCCCCAATGGCTCCGGAATCCCCCCGAACAACAGGGGACTCGGACTCACCGGGAGGGAGCACAAGAGGTACAATGGGGGGTGGGACCTGGATCCCAAGTTGGGGAACCTCAGAAGATGTAGAGTCGGTGGTTACATTCATTGCGATATCAGAGTAGGACTCGGAATCGCTGGAATAAGGAACTGGAGGTTCGGATGCAGAAGCAAGGCCCGATAAACTATCTGGGATAGCCGAAACAGACGTCCGAATGCCTTTCCACATACCATGGCGTTCGAGCGACACTGGGCACGTTTGGGCAACCACCAGGAGACCACCGTCGGTTACGGCAGAGGCGAGGATTTTAAGAAATCCGTCGCCCGATAGTGAAAAGAGTAATGGCGCCTCGAAGAAGGAGACATGACACGTTCAGGAGAGTCCACAATACAAGGAGAAGAACGGTTCAGCGGTTTCCCAGGAGACACAGGAGCCGGACGTTTACGGGAAACAGGCGGCAAAGGAGTCATCATCGAGCAGTAACGCAGGGGATGCTTCCAAATCAGGAGAAGAACCAGAAATTGGAGAGCATACAACCCTGGGTGCGGCATGAACTTCAACCGAAGCCACACCATAGGATATGGAGGTAAGGACTGGGGAGTTGTGATGAGCGACAGTACGGATCATGTCGGGAGAATGCGGGGGCAGTTCGATTGCAGAGTAGAAATGTGCAACCCAGTAGTGGGTACAGTATCCGATCGAGAGAGCTGCGAAGTACGTAGAGGCGCAGGAGGCGCACGAGGGCGATGGGAAGGTTGGGCGGTAGAAACCGGCCTAGTCACAGCGGCAAAGGAGAGAGGCAGGTGTGAAAGTTTCTCCCTAGCGCGAAGAGAGGCCTCACGGCGATCGAGCTTGTGTATGGCACACTGTTTTAGAATCTCCTTTTCCAAAAGAAAAGAGGGACAGTGCACAGATGACGCCTGATGAGAACCCTTGCAATTCGGGCAGCAAGGCGGATTTTCGCACGGAGTGTGGAGAGTGTCACCACACCTCGGACAGATGAATTGCGGAGATCTACAATATTTTTGAGGATGGCCAAATTTATGACATTTGAAACATCTCCTTGGGTGCGGGATGTATGGCCGAACCGAGTGGACGGTGAAACCGATCTTCACCCTGGTCGGAGGGAATGGGACACTAAAAGTGAGAAGAAGACGAGGGTTGGACACAGTGGGAGTCTCCTTATGAGGAGGGAACCGGTAGACATTTGTGACCGGAATATGTCGCTTTGTAAAATGTTCGAGAATGGCCTCAGGATCATCGGAACGGACCTCCGGAGCATACACTGTCCCTTTAGATGTATTGCAAACATCGTCCGGCTTGGAGACAACCGGTAGGTCGCCCAAATATGAAAGAGAAGCCAATAACTGACTCTTTGAATGTCGAGAAGCGGCACGAAACGAGGAGGAGAACCATCCTCGATGGAGTTCGCATGATGATCGTTGAACTGAGGAGGGTAGTCGTCAGAAACGCCGTCACTGTGGAGGATCGAGATGGCTACGAGACGTGAGAGGTTTGAGTCGGCGAACTAAGATAAAGATACATTTAACGGAATAGGTGTCAAAATGTAAAAGTGGGGCAGCCCAGCGGAGGGTGCCGAGAGGCAAACCGTTTCAAATAGGTCGAGGCGGCTATGGATAGCCGAGTAGGCGCGGCCCACGTGAGGAGAAGCGCTCGCGATTCCTCCTGGGACAGGCGATTGATGAGGTAACGGCCAGGTAAGCACGATTGCGACACAGCTCACCAGAAAGATGAGGAGGGCGACATAATAAAGCTTGGAATCTGGGGTGTAAGGATGTTCGCGGGATGATGGTGAGCGCAGGCAACGAACATTTCGTCCTACTAAGGCGCAAATCAAAGCCCTTTACTTGGTCAACGGCCTGAGAGGAGCAGGGAAATGGGCCAGTAGGGGGAAGCCGACTTTAGATGGAATCCGCCTTTCTATAAAATCGTTTTTTTAATTAAGGGCGTATTCATAAGTTAAACTTCTATTAATGAAACTTCTCCACCGCAATAAAACCATAAATAACAATAAAACAAATGGAGACATAAGAACAATATAACAGAGGAAGGGAAGGGGAAACTATATTCTATGGGAAAGTGTCGCTGTCAACTGCAGGAGGCCAAGGACAGAACCCACACACCGCCCGAAACCACCACCGTAGGGAGGGCAGCGATGTGGCCTCGGAAAGCCCCCGGAACTTCGGCGACAGTCCCTCTCAAGAACAATGGTACTGAACGCGGAGCCCGAGATATACACCCAAGTGCAGGACAGCCTCCTCGAGTGGTTAACCCAAGGTTTCGGTCGACCCCAACAATAGGCGAAAAGGAACGGTTTATAACCTGTACCTCATATCCGCGGGGGATGGAGGCGAGGTACTGACCAGGCCCTAAACAGGAGACAGACACCCGAAAGCCATAGGGGCCAAGGGGAAGGGAGAAACAAGGGAGGTGCACAACTCAAGAAGAGGGAGAAGTGACTGTAACATAATACGTTAAGGGGGACACGACGGAGCCAAATGACCGAGAAAACAGAAGCGGGAAATACAGACAAAATAGAATTTGAAATAAAACAAAACTGAAAACAGGGAAAACTGCAACTTCGCAGATATCCACAAAGGGTCAATCCATTTGTTCCGTACCGCTGATGGCCGCTGTAATTTTGAAAACTTTTATATTTTGCATGGCGTTTAATGTTTATCCCTGGCAAGTCAAAACCACCATGTACGTTTTTTTGGTAGATTTACTCTGTTGTTAAACAGGGTGACCAAAATGTTTGACAGGTGGAGCAAATTATCACTTATAGAGGTAACATTTTAAGTCATTTCTCCATATTTGTAATTCTTATACCAAATTTCATAGAGAGTGATTTGTAAGGGATACTTTAAGGTACATTTGCCTTATCCTGGTTTTTTTTTTTGGAAAAATAATAATTACCATCGAAAATGAAATCCGGAGAAAATTGGTGTTAAAAAATCGAAGAAAATTTCCATTTTTCCGTGGTGTATTATTAAAGAGAAGGAAATAATTTAACGATATAAAAATTTTGTGTGATGAACAATCTAAAGTATGGTTTAACTAAATCTTATTTTTTGTTGAGTTTGGTAAATATTTTAAAAAAAAAAATTTACCGGGTGTCCAAAAAAATCAAATGATTTCGGTAAATCCGGTAACTTTGAACCCTTAATATCCTCGATGGGGGTAAGTTGCTAAAATCTGAAATTGTTACACAAGTTATAAAACTACACTACATAGATGTTCCTTCACTGCAATATTTGACTTTGGTATTTGCTGTTTTAAGAAATACAGCCATTCAAAAAAGCCAA
>JABUQX010101582.1:7500-12500 GCA_015478945.1 Trachelipus rathkii
CAGTAAATCAATAGAGGTGTTACCTAGCAACATAGGGCTTAGTATGCTTTTGTTTACTGCTTTAATCCTGCTTTAACTCATATGTTTTACTGCTTAAACTCATATGTTTTACTGCTTAACTCATATATGTTATTAAATTAGCATACCTTCAAAAGCAGTAAATGCAGTAAATTCAATTGAGGTTGTGACCTAACACCAAGGGGGGATTAGTTTGCTTTTGTTTTACTTTTACTGCTTTAACCTTCTGCTTTACTGCTTTAACTTTCTGCTTTACCTGCTTTAACTTTCTGCTTTACTGCTTTAACTTTCTGCTTTACTGCTTTAACTCATATATTTATTAACATTATGTTTTTTATTTTGTTTTAATACTTTTTATTTATTTTATTATTATTTTTATTTATTTTTATTTATTTTATTATATTATTTTTATTATTTTTATTATTTTATTTTTATTTTTATTATTATACTTAGTGTTTATTTACTTCATGCCTATTGTTATTATTATTTAAACACACATTCACTATGACAACTTAATACACACATTCACTATGCCGCTTATACACACATTCACTATGCCACTTACATTTACGCATTAGACACTTACCATTACACTTCTACACACGCGGTCACAGCACACACCACACAATAATAATTATAATAATGAATAATAATAATAATAATAATAATAATAATAATAAATAAAAATATAATAATAATAATCTTATTATATATATATATATATAATATATATATATATATATATATTAATATTATATAATATATATAATATTTAATATATATATATATAAATAATAATTTTTTTGGTGAGAGAATAAGCAAATTATGTCAATCGAACAATACTATAATGAAATAAAATAAAAATAATTATCGACCTTGAATATAGAAAAGCTGTTGTTATTAATGATTTTTTGGTCTACTTGTGGAGGTTCGATGCAGTTGGTCAATATGAGTATTATATTCGCAAGGCTTTTGGGGCTGGGAACCCCCTTCCGCTATTTTACTTTTCCCATGAACAATCGTAGGAGTATCAAATATACATTCTGCGATCGACACCACCCTGCATCAATGCGGGACACGGTGTTTAGAATAATATAATAATACTATAAATAATACTTAAATAATAATAATATATAATATATATAAATATATATATATATATATTATATATATATATTATATAATTATATATATATATATATATATTATATATATATATATATTATATATTTATATATTATATATATAATTATGAATTTTCAGTTTGATGAGTTAAAGCAATGTGTGAACAACAAGAACTTCTACACTTTCCTGAAGATTTGTTGCAATAACAAGAGCTTAACTCGTATACTAATTATTAAAATGTTAACTATGAGAGTCCCATCATTTCATCAAGTTGTGCACAGGCGAGTATGGACCCTCCTACAAAGGGGCTTCCTTCGAGAAAGGAGACAGTAATTAATGTGCAGAAAAGTATATTGACCGTTAAAAATTTTGTCGAAAAGGACCGCGAAACTAGCAGGCTGATAGAATATAATTTCAGTAATGAAAAGAGAGGGAAACTTTCTCTTGTAAAAGACCAAATTTCCCTTTTTATTTTAGACAATAAATGTAGCTTTCAAATTTTTGTTCCGAAAAGAAAATTTTATTGTAAAACGGTGTCATTGGAGATGTAATTTCACCAACGAATTTAAATGATTCTATAAATTATGACCATTCTTCATTTCTAAAAATTGTAGATTGCGGTATTATTCAGAACTTTTTTATATATATATATATATATATATATATATATATATATATATATATATATATATATATATAATATATATATATATTTATATAATATTATATATATATAATATTTTTATTATATATATAATATATATATATATATATATATAATATAATAAGTATAATGGTTTTAAAGTTAAAATATTTTTTAAAGATCTTCCTTATTTTTGAAATATCTTTTGTAAACGTGTCAACTGGAATTTAAATTTGTAAGTTTTATTTTGTACTTTTCCTTTTAGCCTTATTACTAACCATAGTTTAAAATTATGCTAAAAATGGTTGTTTAGGAAAAATATAATTTTATTTATTTTTCTTATTCATAGTTGATTTAAGGGCCAGAATATCATCATAGAAATCTGAAACATATATCATAGGATTCAGCAGAAAAATTGTTTTAGTGTCGCTAAAATACCAATTTCACCAAAACTGTCGTCCAAAATTTAAACCTTTTTCTAACTTTTCCTTAATTCTCCTCCTTATTTTCTTAAGCTCTTTCCTCCTCTGGGTTCCTTCGATCACCTTCTCATTGTTCTCTCCAAAAGAGAGAACGTTCTATCTTATTCTTTGTCAGAAATCATCATTCTTGTTGATTTCAACGTTCACACCACCGCCAATGGCTTTCCTCTAATTTTCAATATACAGCTAGTGAGCCTGAGTAACACTTCTCTATCCAGAATTATCTTGAGCAGATGATGCAGCTCCATACCTGCCTCTCTGATCGCCTTGGAGATGACCAACATTCTAGACCTTTCTTCAACTTTTAATCCTTCTCCTTATTCTGTTAAGCTCTTTCCTCCTCTAGGTTCCTCCGATCTTCTTTCCTTTATAACTTCTTTTATCTCTTCAAATCTTCGACAGGAAAGACCCACATACAACGGCGAGGAAATATTTTTGGCCCTTCGGTGCTACTATCTGGTCGGACCTCTGGAATGACCTGTTTTAGTGGAAGGGGTCGCTTGGAGTGTGCTGGAGCGCATTACCGAACCGAGGTTATTTCTAGCATGATGGCGTACATTCCATTTTCTTTTCCTTCAACTATGCCAAAAAACATTGGTTTAATTCTGCTTGTTCTCGTGCTGTTTGCATCAGGGATTCTGCCTTTAGGAAGTAACATCGATTTCAAACTCCAAAAACTTCTATTTAATCTCAGAATCTTGAAAAATCTATTCTCCGTGACACTAAAAATTCTTCTCCGTAGAAAATACAATATTCTTTCTGGTTCATTTTCCTCTCATTTTTTTCTAATATTTGTAACTTTACTTCATCCTCTTTCCCTCCTCTTGTCTCTCCCGACGTCACAACTGCCATTTTACCTTCTGCTAAAGCTGAACTCTGAATTGGAAGGATCACATTACTTTTCTTTCATAACAACCTTCTAAGAGGTGTCGTGCTCTGAGGGAATTTTGGTATTTCATCATGCCGTTCAGGTTGCTTGCCCTTTATAGGGGTGTGGTCCGCCTCTGTATGGAGTACGCCTCACACATCTGGGGTTTTCCCACCCACACAGCTCCTTAAATTGGTCGAATCTACGTGTTTTCCTTTCATCAACTCTCCCGCTCTCACTAACTCTCCATAGTCTCTTTCTGCCATTCGAATTGTTGCCTCACTCTTTTTATACTTTCACTATTATAACCGACACAACTCTTCTAACTCTTCAGTTGCAGAACCCCTCCATTGAGAAGGACACGTGTGACACCCCTCGCGCAACACAGTCTTATCCTTTCCCTGTCCAACTCTCTCTGACCCCAGACTTAACCTCTATGCTCAATCTTACATGTACTCCACTTATAA
The DNA here is from genome assembly GCA_015478945.1 of Trachelipus rathkii. Taxonomy (NCBI): domain Eukaryota; kingdom Metazoa; phylum Arthropoda; class Malacostraca; order Isopoda; family Trachelipodidae; genus Trachelipus; species Trachelipus rathkii. The sequence goes on from JABUQX010101582.1 coordinate 11,104, forward strand.
ATTATGGAACACACCACACCTTAATCTAAACACATTCCCAACTACCTCTTAAACACTTTCAAGCTCAGTGTATCGGGGCATGTTAGTCTATGAATTGTACTTGGCTTGGGAATTTCCCCTAACTCTGGGGGAATTTTCTAGGCCTGCGGTCTTTTCCCACCAAAATGACAAAAGAACGTTGAAGAATAGAATTGTTCCACATGACGTTACCAACATCAGTCCTTTGTACTTTAAAATTACACAAGTATTCAAGGAAAAAATTGGAAAAAAAGTTGTGAAAAGTTTTCAGGAACATTTGTTACACACTGCTGAAGTCGGCTAAATTTAACCAAATCCTAATCCGCAATAATTGGCAGTGTCCGAGTCGAGTCCCGGACTCTGTACATTATATATATATATATATATATATATATATATATTGTATATATATAATATATATTATATATATATATATATATATATGATATATATATATATAATTAAACAATATGATAAAAATATATATATATATATTATATCATCATATATCATATATATATATATATAATATATATTATAGGCGCAACACATCTTTAACAAAGGCGGACTAAGCAAAGGCGCACAGCCAATTCTCTGCGCCTATAGCCGCTTCTATGAACAGGAACAAAGCATTTGTTTTTACCCTTAAAAGTTAGAACTTAGAAGCGTGGCAAACTTGTATCATTCTAAAAACCAGTGTAAAACGTTTATATATATATATATATATAATATATATATATAAATAATATATATATATATAATATATATATATATATATATATATATATATATATATATATATATATATATATATATATATACTATATATATATATATATATATGTATATTTAAATAAAAGATATTATATATATATATTATCTATATATATATATATATATATATATATACTATATATATATATTTATATATATATATTAATATATATATATTATATATAATATATATATTATATATATATTATATTATATATATCAAGTAAGCTAGTTCAGTAGTTCTTAACTGCGAATAAATTGGCAACTCATGGCTCTGAAAAATTTTCAACTTCCTTTGCAGCGCTCGCTGCTGAACCTCCTGGGGAACATGGACCACAAGGACATGGAGGAGGAAGAGGACGTAGATATTAGTTTACGGTGTTTTAATTACAAAATTTAATAAGTGTGTTTTTCTTCCTTATAAAAAGCATTGCTTTTTATGATCCGCACTAAAGTTTACTTGTGCAAATAAATTTAGCGAACATCCACCTGCCGGGAAAAGTCGTAGCGCATAGGCGCTGATTGTGACAACAAATATAGGCGCTAGCGCACTAGGTCCGCGCCATAGGCGCAGGCGCACTCAACAAATAATTATCAGGGCGCGC
>JABUQX010101582.1:17500-40865 GCA_015478945.1 Trachelipus rathkii
GGTGCGTGCATGCACTGAAAACAGAAAGGTTTAGAATAATATGACGAAAGTCGAAAAGAAAGAAAGCTCAGCCTACCGCCCCCTTTATATAAAACCCTTTTAATGAGAACTCGTCGCAATAAGAAAATCCACCCTAGAGCTTCACGACGGACCCTCACTATGGCCATACGCCAATGTATGGTTCATTCCCTAACCAGGCTGGGCCACAACCACAATTTCTCACTAAACACTGCCATTCACTCCTATTATACACCTTTTCTTCTCGCCTCTACTAAATCTCAGATTTCTCTTCTCCAGGAATCTTCTGCTACTCAATCCCACTTTTTCCCGGCTCCCCCCAGCAGGTCCCATTCCCAAGCTAACTCACACTATACATCCGCAACCAACAAACTATCGATCCATCATTTCCACAATGGCCAAACTATCTCAACGATTCATGAGTTCTCTCATCTACCCCTTTCTTCACACCCACACAACTCCCTAATACGTTCTTCCTCATTTTATCAATTCTTTTCACTCCTAACACGTCCCTAAGAAATGTCAATCTGAACACATTGTACTTTAATCTATACCCAGTGGCGGCTCTTCCATAGCACTGCGGAACTGCAGCCCCCCCAAAAATTACAGAACAAGCCAACAACTACCTAAAAGAAGCCAATAAAATTGGTCATTTATTTTTTTATTTTTCGCCAAATTCTCTCTCTCTCTCTCTTCACTCTCTCTTCTCTCTCTCTCCCTACTCTCTCTCTCTCTCTATCTCTCTCTCTCTCTCTCTCTCTCTCTCTCTCTCTGCTCTCTCTGCTCTATAATATATGATATATATAATATATTAATATATAAAAATATAATAATATATATATTAATATATTATAGTGATATATATTATAATATATATATATATATATATATAATATATATATTAATATATATTCTTTACATGTATCGATCAATTTATCCGATAGAAAATATATAGGAACTCAAAAATCCTTTGTTTATCAAAATAGCTCTATTACCGTATATTTACTTTGTTAATCGAGCGAGATGTCACCGTATTCGATAGCTTTAAATAAAGGTAACTGAACAAAAAGTGAATGTTGTTCTTGCCTGCATATTATTTCCTTTCTTGAACGTCATATTTATCCTCTTTAAGTTATCGATATATTTTGTATTTAACAGAATCGTTTTTCAATACAAAACTATTTCGAGCATTAATGAAATATAATATAATACTATAAATTATATATAATTTATATTAATATTAATATAATATATTATATAATAATTTATAAAATATTAAATAATTATTATATATATATGATATATATAATAAAATATATATATATATATATATATAATATATTATAAATATAAAATCATATTAATATTATATTAATATATATATAATATATTATATATATATGGTTACAGCCCTAGGAAGAAGCCACTAACACAATCTCAAAAACTACAACAGCTACCGGAAAATAATGAAATTAACATTGACTGAATTTTCAACTAATATCACCGGAAAAAAAAAATAAATAATAAAATAAAAAATTAAATCTCAAAAACTACAATAGCTACACGGTGAGGAAAGGAATACATTTGTAAATACTAGGTAAATTTTTAGTTAAAGTGAAAATATATGTAAAAAAAAAAAAAAATAATAAAAAAAATATTTATTGTATAAATCAATTAATAGTAAATATGAGTAGAAAGCCTATTTCGAGAGTCCTTTTATTACGTTTACTCCAGTTAAAATTAAAAGATTCTGTCATTAAATTTGTTTTTTGTTTTTTAATAAGGAAGTAACCCCAAGTGTATTATAGCGCACCTGGATGGCAGTCGGGGTCTCTCGGCCTCCGGGGAACTACTTAGGGAGACTATCCCACTCCGGGGAGGGTCTCCGAACCCCCGCTCTTGGTATTTGAGGTAGTCGCAGAGTTCCTTCGCCCCCCCCTGACGGGTAGTGGAAAAACCGTCCCCCACCCTGTGTTCCCCGTCAAAACGAGCCCCCCTACCATAATTGCCAAGTAATACCGTTTACAAAGTTAATATATATTATTAATATATATAGTTAATATTAAAATATAAGTAGTAAATAATATATAGATATATTATATATATTTATATAATATATTAATATGATTTAATTAGTATAGGTGAGGGTTATTAGAGTAGGTAGTGAGAAGATTAGTATTTAAACTATCAAATAAGTAATATATAATATTAGGTATATAACTATAGTAAGTTAGTAATATAATATATATATATTAGATATATGTAGGCATAGTATATTAAAAATATAATTAAAATATAATGAATAGTATATTATATAATGAAAAATATAAATATATATATATATATATGTATATATTATATATATAATATTAACGTAATATAATATATTCAAAGAAATATATATATAATTATATATATATATAATATTTATATATTATTATATATATATATAGAATTAAATAGTATATAGTATATATACGTATAAATAATAGATATTATTAATTAATAATATAAATATATATATAGTATAATATTAGTATATATATATATATCATGAATAAGTATTATATATATATCTATATTATATAATATATATTTATATATATTATATTATATATTAATAATATAATATATATATAATATACTAATGTCCCGCGAGCTCCCCCCCAAAATTATAATTAGCAATTATTTGTTTAATTTTTTATTTGTTTACATTTCTCTGAACTTAAAATTTTACTCTATTAGGATTCCCAGAAAATGTATCTTTTCTCCCGTTAGCTATTGAGTTTTTGAGAATAAGATTGTTTGTCCGCACTTTAAATTTTACCAGGATTTCAACAATTTATTCTTTTTCCTGTAACTAATTAAAGTTGTAAGAACTAGTTTTGTTGACGTCCAAGGTTACATGTACTAATTATATATTTATAAAATAATATATATATATAATATATTATATATACTATATAAAAATATTATATAATATATATATAATAATAATATAAATAATATTTATATATAAATATAAGCAGCACCCCCTTGCACAAAGAACCCACAGCCGCCACTGTCTATACCCTTATCCAGACCATAGAAAAAGGGATTGGCACTGAGGGGATAAACCCTCAATATATAAATATATATCATAATATATATAAGATAGTATATAAATAAATATAATAAATTAACTATATATATGTTATATAATTATATATTATATAATATGAAGGATATATAATATGATACCTGCTTGCCAAATTAATAGGTATGAAATTATGTAATTTGAATTTGAATGCACCATTTTTAGTACTTAATTATAAAATTTATATATATATATTATTATATATATATATATAATATATAATATATAATGAAGATATATAATATATATATATTTAGAGATTATATATATTAAATATAATATATGTTAAAATCTAAAAGATAATTAGTACTTAAATAAGATAATGAGAAAAGAGAATATGTGTAGATGTTTGTGAAGGAAGTCAAGATGAAAACATGATTGTCATGGTAATATTTTTTATTTTATTTTTTTATGATGAATATCACAAATATTCCATATATTTATTTTATATATAAAACATATATAAACAAACCCTTACTAATATATATATATATATATATCATATATCGTAATATTACTATATATATAATATGATAATATATAATATATTTATATATATATAGATATATAAATATATAAAAAACAGGTAACAACAAACCTATATTATATACTAATATTTATTTTAATCACCTATAATATATATTATATATTAATTTATTATATATATAATATAATGTATTAATATACTTATATAATATTTTATATAATAATTTATATAGTAATAATATATATATATACGTTATATATATATATTAAAAATATATATATAATATAATATATAATATATTATATATATATATATATAATGTTAATATACATATATATAATACATATATATATTATAATATAATATATAATATATATATATATCATAATTATAATTATATATATCATATATATATATATATATAATAGTGTATATATATAATATATTATATAGTATTATATAATAATATAATATATATATAATATATATATATCATATTTATATATATACCACTAATTTATATAATTTTCCAGAGTGGTGAGCGGTGAGTCTTATTATTAGTGATCGATTCGTTTTTTCAAAGATGAGTCCGGGTCCTTTGGTATTTGGATGAGGGTGGAAGTCGTGTAGTCGAGGTAAAGTAGTTTGAACCGACTCCACAACCCTGCTCCTTACGATACGCAAATCCTAACTAAACTACACATTTTTGTTTTTTGTAAATTTATAGGTACGTATAGTAATATATAATTTATTATATACATATATCATATATATCATAAGATATGTATTATATCATATATATATATATATTAATATATATATATATAGTTATATATATATAAGTATACTAGCTATTTAAGATATTATAATTTAATATTCTAAGTTACTATTATATATATTAAAGATGCAATAAATCTGTTGATATTATTATTATAAGATTATTGATTATAAAATAAACTGGTTTAGGATTCTTATCATCTAAGTTGATTATATACCGAGGACGTTTTGTTGCCAGACATTCTAGCGACAGTAATATTCTTATTATTTCCCCGGGGGCATGGCGTCTGGCCTCTCTAGGGAAGATACCAGCATATTTACAAATAGAAAGATTGACTATAGGTTGACTATAGATATCGATTATCTATTCAGATTCTTCGGAGGAATCATAACAAAAGAATAATGTTTCTAGACGTGAGTATCTGACCGCCCTCCGCCACAGGTCGACTGTTCACAGGGGATGGAATCCCGTAGCTAAGCTATCTTACACAGACGAAGAAGGTGGTATTAACTCCTCAGTCCATCCGATTAGATGAAGAATGTTGTTAAGCTGGGGCGTCGGTTCCTACATGAGTCCACTGTGAGTCAAGTAAAGTCTAAGGATATAGATACTCAACAGTATAGATTGGTCGCTCCCCTGGAGTTCTGATATGAAGCAGATTGACTTGTTTCAATCTCCGAAAGATGAAATCATCAGAACTATCCCCATTTGCAAGTAAAGCACGCTCCATCACTGGACCTTAATCCAGACCTGACAAATCCTTCTCAAGAAAAAGCGATACATACCGAATGTTTTAGATATATTATTAAGACGTTGAAAAATTAATTTAGTGTATTATATTCAGTAATTTATTATATATTTACCGAGGTGTTTGCAATGAGTAGCTAGAGAAAACGATTATGATTGCAACATGCAAATAAGAGGACTGAAATTAGGAGTTTTATTCCTATGTAGAGGCCTAAGCAGTCCGAATATTGTCCTAATTCAGTTTGACTTTGGTTAATTTTAAAAGAGCTTGCATAGAGAAAATTGGCTCTCACAGCTTGATCGACTTTTGTAAAGCCGTTTCTTGCTCCAAGATATTAGTTTGTATAATTTGCAAGAGAGATATGCAAAAGTAAAATTAAATAAGGGTATCTATTCCTCACTGCAATCTTAAAGTATAGTATGAATGATAGTTCACAAATATCGATACCGAGTGTTGTCGTTATGTCGATCTAGTTTAATTGTATAATAACTAGCGATAGGGTAACGAATTATAACCTTTACGATATTAACGATGTCGATGTACAAACAAGACCTCCGTTGAATATCCTATAGACTAAGTAAACTCTTTAAACTAAATATTTTAGCAAACGATATTAATTAAAGATTGCTTTCCGAGCAGCAGCTTGAACAAAAGTGATAATGAAAATTATGGCAACCTCGCCAAGTCAAGCTACCTTTAACCTCCAGGAACATTTGACCTCCTTTTGTTGCCAGAATTTCTAGCGACACTAGTAATAATTTTATTATCTTCCCCGGGGAGGATGGCGTCTGGCCTCTCTAGGGCAGATACCAGCATATTTACAAATAGAAAGATTGACTATAGGTTGACTATAGATATCGATTATCTATTCAGATTCTTCGGAGGAATTATAAACAAGAAAATGTTTCCTAGCGGCTTCTGCCGCCCTCCGCACAGGCACTATTCACCAGGTGTGGAAAAGAGGTCCAGCAGCATCTACACAGGACCGAGAGAGGATTACCTCCAGTCCATCGATAGATGAAGAATCTTGAAGACTGGGCGATACGTTCGAATTTGACGTTGAGCCACTGTAGTCCAAAGAAAGTCTAAAGGTAAGATACTTCACGTGTATAATGGTCGCTCCTCCTGGAGTTCTGACATGAACAGAATCTGACTTTGTTGTCATCTCCGAACATGAGATCCTCAACTATCCCCATTTGCCAGTAAGGACGCTTCCTTACTGGACTCTTAATAGATTACATCACTTTTCTTGATTAAATTTAGCCCATTTGTCTGAAGAAGATCTCTACCAATCATCTTCTCAGAACTCAAACAATATTCGTTGTACCATCCGGGCACGGAAATCTTCAAATTTCATCGATGATATTTAGAGATTCTAAGCTCTCATCGGAAGTCCACGGAAGAATCAGAACTGACTATCTATCCATCTCCGGTTAAACCATGGCGGTTTCTAACGGTCCAAGAATGTCGTTAGGACTGTGTGGGTAGGGAACAACTATACAAGCCCCAATAATTCAAACATCGATCCAGGCCCTTCAAGTATAGGCCGATGCCAGCCGCGCCCAACATTTCTGCCCTCCATCAGCACACATCACGACACAATCCTCACAAGATAAAAATAATCAAAGAAGAACCCGACCGACCGCGCCTTCCAACTAGACAATCCTCTTGACCACCTCTTACATCAAACGTTTCACCCACATTGCTCCCAGTCACTATCGGACTATAATAAAGGGATACGTTGTCGATACAATTGATCTTCCCTTAGAACTCACTTCCATTTTCCGATTACTAGAAAAGTCTTCACCAATCCTCGTACCCTGCGCTAAAAAAAACGAGCTATCGCTGCTTACACCAACTCAGGACTCCGACAAACCATTTACAAATCTCTGGAATGACTGTATGAAAGATTTAGATGACATATATCATCATCAAGTTCCAAACAAATCGCACGAATATTCAAAGACAAGTTAGATTATGATTAAACATTTGCTGGCAGGACTAGAGGCCCTTATCTTTTACCCACCAATTGCTTGTGGAGTCAATCACTACGTGCCTAAACGGTCTGAATTAAATTTCCTTGCCGGCCTTTGAAAAAATTAGTGCGACGCCCGGTCCTGTATGCAAAATCATCTGAATTTCTTGCAACATAAGTCATACACTCGCGTGCAAGACCGTTTTATAGAGGTAGCGAGCAGATGTGCATCCAGAATCCTTGTATGACGAATTTGAAGAGTAGCCTGGCTGCCCAGATGCTTGCATTTAAATGAGCATCTACTGATTATCAACCTTTGCGTTAAAGTTATGGCTGTTTGCCCCAATAAAATGGGATTCATCACATTCATATTCGTTATAATATCTAGACAGACGTCCTTTACTCCTGACGAGATTATTTTCGTCTAGGAACAAGTCTAAATTATTGACCAAATCCGGGACTTGGCCATTAAAGAGATGAGTTGGTCTCTGAACGTTTTTTTCTAAATAAATTTATTTTTTCTTTGCTATAAAGATTCTCTTTTGCTATTGTCCTCATTACTAAATACACACGACTAAGAGAAAATTCTTTCTACTAAATGAAAAAATACATGAAGAAAATAATTATTTGAGCACCAGGGCGTGAATTACAAAGAATGGTTAGTTTAAAGGTTACCTTCAAGATAATTAATCTATTACAATTGAATTTAGAAGATATATTAAAATTTTATCTATATGATTTAGGGAAATATTTTAATAATAAGGTGGAATAGAACTCTTCTCTAACTTGCTTATTTCCTTTCTTCTGTGACCAATGCTTGCCTTTGATATTGCCAAATCGAAGCCAATATCCTTATCTGAAGGATAGGATTGTTTTGGCTGCTTCTATATTATTATATTAGTTATTTGATATTTCAAATGCAAATAATATATTCAAAATTATTTTACACATTGTACGTTCGACGATCTTAAAGAATATATAAAAAAGATTGTTAATTGATTATTAGTTCTTAGTATTATTTCTTATTCAAAAGTAGGGCTAATTTGGTCTGAAATTAAATCTATCATTTGTCTTAAAAGCTAATAATTTAAAGCAATTTGTGAATAATTTTAAAAGAAAGATCCCTATCACGTTCTATTCTTATACATAGTTTCCATAATGATGATAAAGAGAAAGGCAAATTATGAGTTTTGAACACGTCATTTTCCACGCACGGCTTTGATTCTTAAAAACTCTTTTTAGTAACGCTGTGTTATTTAAGAGATTTACAAGAAGAAAAAAACAAAAAATTACTTTCTGAAATCTTGACAGAATCCACGGAAGATTAATTGAGTCAACAAATACAATACGCCCATCTTTCTATCTGGCCTATCTTTATATGGTAAACTTAAGGGTACTAATTAAATAATTCATTTAGACTTCTTTGCGACTAATAACTAATATTGTATCATAAAAAAATAAAAATAGAAAATTTTTTAATTTTTGTAAAGTTTTCAGAAGATATTATCTTTTATTTTATTCAATGGCCACTGACTTGTTCAGGGCGTCGCCAGCTTCCACCTTAGGGGGGCAGCTTTAAAAATTTTATTAAATAGCCCTTTTCTTCTATAAAATATATAATAAATATCAAGAATATTAAGCTGTGTAAATTAATTATATATAAATTCATATAGAAATAAATTTTATATGCATATAGGCAATAAAGAAATATAGCATAACCGAATATATATATCGTTTATAGTTTTATTATCTTAATATACTACTTATATATATATATTATCGGAAATCTAATAACACTATCATATATCATAATATAACAGTAATGATTACACATTCATTAATATATATAATTTTAATTATTATTATAAAAAAATGTCCTAAAAATATATAATTATATATATATTATAATATTATATATTATATTATATATATATATATATATATTATTTAATTATATATAATAGATAATATATATAATATATATATATATATATTAATATATATATAATATTATAATATAGATAAGGACTTGTGAATTATGATTAGTATGTAATTTAACACGAGGAATATAAATGGAATATATATGATGATTTAAAAGTTATGTAGTTCACAACTACGACAGTGACGAAATAGGCCACTGGATTTACTTATCTCTTATTAAGTATAATATGAAACACTAGGATTTCACACTTATCCCTTTTTAATATAAATAGGATACACATAATAAACGCTTTAAATTATCTTTATCTTTAAGTGAGAAAAGTCGCAACAAAAGTTTGCAATATACGTTTAAAATCTTCTTTAAAAATTAGAAAACAAAATTTTACTACTTCAATTAATCTTATTTAAAAATAAGTTAAATAGCTCAACGATGCTGGATTATTTTAAAAATTTAATCCAAAATAAGATCAGATATTCAATGTAAAAATAAAGGAAGTTGTATAACAAATTTCCCTTCTGTTTGAGATCTCTCTCTCGATGAGCGATTGGTAGTCTACGTGACTTTCAAGCGCGTATTTACCACACTTGCTGACTCTTCGTTATAAGCCATAATTTGGTGATTGAAATCGGAGTCGCAAAGCTACCTTCGTGAATTACCTCCCTTGCGAAAGTTTGTGGTGTTTTGAAGTTTGAGTAGGAGTTCTGTAGTAAGAGGTATCTTCAGTGAGATAAGTTTCTTCTGTAATTCTTATAAATTAAAATTGCTCGAGTATTTCTCAACAATGACTGCAGTTTAAGTATTATTTCACTTCGACTGATGCTAAAATTTTGCTCGCCGAATTCAAGGTGCCTGTATATTACTAAAACATAAAATTAAAATATTTTTATAATATAAGAAAAGGGCAATAATGAAAAATCGATTATATATACTTTACTGGTGCCCAGGCAGCAAAACAACGAGAGTTTCGAAAAGAGAGAGATTCTGAAGAACGTTTTAAGAAAATGGCTTTCAATGTTTGGTGAGAAGGTATGTAAATATATACAAGATATAAGAAAATAAACCTTCATTCCAAATGATATTATAATTTCTATAAAAGGTGTGTTTGGGCATTCTTAACCATATTGACGATTCAAAAATATCAACAGATCTTCACTATGTATAACGATAAATAATAATAAATAAACTAATCATAATTACTATCATTCAACAGGTATATAAAGTACTTTTCAAATGTCGTAGGAATATATCTTAATAGCGAAGACATAAGTAAGACGTTATTACAAAAACATTATTGAAGGCATAATATATATAAATATAGTATACATGAAATGTAAGAATAGTTTCATAATACTAGAGCTAATAACTGTAAGTGATAGTCATCACGAAGATCTAACATATATACAAATATTGAATAACATTAAATATAAATAATATATATAATTATACAAAAACAATTGCATTAAAACACAAGCATATTTGGTATATCCGTTAGATATAAACCAAATATTCAAATAGTATTTAATGTAAAAAGTACATAAATAAATGTGTAAACATATATTTCTAGTTGATTATGAACAATTTAGTTTTCTAACAAAGTATTATAAGTAGGTCCTATATTTAGCGAACCGTATTGATAATTCCAGGAATAGGTCCTAGTATAAGCGTTTCTAATGTATCCATGAATTATTGATTACACATGCGCACGTAAATAGTTTCAAAGCTGTAGTTATGAAAGATGAAGCAAACAAGTGCGTTTGACATATATTTAGAGACGAAGTTGTTTATAAAATATCCTAGCTTATTGTCTCTCTCATGTGAAAGAGTTTCTTATACATTTAAACACGGAGGGAAGCTTGAAAGGCTCACAAGAACTATTTAGAATTTCAGAAAAGACATACAGAGTTGCGGAGTTTAAGGAGGATTATCCAAAACATTGTAATTTCTCCCATAATATTCTAAACTTAAATATGATGAAAGAAATTCACATACCGTTATAGTAAAAAGTATACATTTTTAATTATATAGCAAGTTGTGATTGGAAATGTAATGGATCGCTTAATTGAAAAATATAATATATCTTACTAATTATCATATGAAAAGGTACAGCGGCCAGCAGAACCAAATTTAGACATCATCGACCACAAGGACCACCGATCAGATACTCAACGATATAAGTGGCAATCAAATAATGAGTTATTTTTCTTGTATTATATACCTCTCACTTATAATCCCCATAACTCCTAACATTTTAAATATTCAGATAAAAAAGGTATTTCATAGCCTAAACATTAAAGGGAAGCTTTTTCTTAACTGTGATCACTACACGCACTAATCCTCTAAACTGATGATATTGTTGAAAAGGCATAATTGGAGAGACCACAAATAAAGCGATAAGTAATTTGAGAAATCGAAAATTGAAGTCCGTATCTAGATATCGAATTCGTAGCCGATGAGTATCTTGCTCGGAGAGTGTTCTGATGATATATATTTAGAGTAAATAATATAACAATTTTTTTTAGTCGCTTTCCGCTTCTTCATTTGAAGATATTCTAGCATTTGGTCTTTCTCAGATGCTGATCATGAAAGTTTGAATAAATTACTGTGTTTTTGGACATGTTTTTATGTTTTCTCCGAGATCTAGCTCATTGCGTAGATTCAGTGTCATTCACAAATAATTATAGACTCAATCTCCTCTCTTCACTATGCACTCCTCGCCATGCCACGTTGTTTTTTGATTTGTTTGTCATAGTTGGGTTGAGAGAGTTCTTGTCTTAATTGGATGAACTCGGAGAAGTAATAACCCAGAACTGTCCAATCAGCGCCATTGAAAACCAAAATGGAAAAATGAACTACAACAATTTTTGCCCAAAAAAAAGGATATAACACCAAAATAACACTAAAATTCAATCAGAAACTACGAGAAAATAGAACTCAACGGTCATCGTAACCGAAATCGATATCGGACTTCAATTTTCATTTAATTAATTCGGATATGTTTCATTCCTACGATTTTCCACTTATACTAGAAGCGGTCAGACGATTCATCGCTTAGACACATCTACATACAAACTTCCTTGTTCTGTATGAATGCTGCACATTTAAGTTTGGATTATGGGCAGGAAACTACTATATATTGGATCCACTACGAACTCGTGATTCCGATTTCAGCAATTCTAAAAATCGAGTCTGTGCCCCGATCCCCATTGTATAAGTCCACTACAAGAATTTCAATAAAGACCCTAAATTTCAATCAACCTAGGCCCTATACATATGTACTTCTTTACGGTGGTGATGGAATGTTTCTTTCTCAATTTAAGTTTGGAATTATGGCGAGAAATTCATATTTTTGGATTCTCTAACTACGAACTCTTATTCCTTCTTCGAATTCTTGGGGTGTAAAGGAGTAAAAATTTATTCTTTACACTATTTGTTTTATGTATATAAGAAATTTGTCTCATATTCAAATGGTAAAAAATGCAATGCTTATAACATATTACAAATAAATGTAAGTTTTAAGGCATTTTTCGTTTCATTTTAAGGTTTATCATATTTTATCGGTCATACGATAAAAATGATTAATTTGATATTTTATATATATATATATATTTGTAACGTTAACGTGTTCTGTCGGGCGTAAACCGAACCTGGGAATCTGGCCTCGAACCAACGCCAATGCCTAATTACCTAACCAATTGCCCCTAGACATCTATTTTATGTATCAAGAGGCTACGCTGCGAAAAATTTATTTTCGTCCCGACCTCCCGTTCCGTCGTCTCGTTAAGTAACTTTCCATATAATATATATATAATATATATATATATAATATATATATTATATAATATATATTATAATAATAATAATATATATAAGTATATATATATATAAAACATTTATATATGGAGAAAGAAAATATTGATAATAATAAAAAACTTCCAATAGTATTAACTTATATCTAATAGCGTTAATGTTAACTGATTAAATATATCATTTAAGGTTAGATAGCTTTTTATATGAATGAAAATTAGCTACAGTCTCTCTCACATGATGAATAGTGAATTTTAGTACTCTGCATAGTCTGAAGATTTAGAAGCAAATAATAGTTCTTATATTCAGCAATTCGAATCAAATGCAAATATGTTACATCTGTCTCTACATGGGTATGATTTTTAACTCTGCATTTGAACATTTGCTTCTGTCGTGACGCAGGATGGATCATATATCTGGAGCCATTAACACAATAAGATATACGTCACATCTAAATTACTGGACACTATTAACCTTAGGATTTGCCAAAAAGTTACAGGCTCATCCTGTATGTAACAAAGCCTATTTATAATGGAATAAAATGTTCCATATTTCAAATGTGCTCAACTATGAATTTGAAGCTATTTAATATTGAAATGTTTGGTGTTTGTTTATATCTAACGGCAATAACCCAATAATATGACTTGGTGTTTACCACCTTGCACCTTTTTTTTATAAAACTATTCTTACAATATTGTTCAATTTTATGTTTCAAATATTTACGTTTTATATGTTTAGATTTTCGGATGTAACCAGTTATGCTCGTATTTGAATATCTTTACATTTCATGTATACTATTTTTGCCCTTCCAAAACAGATATCGTATGTCGTAATCATAGTTAGTCTATACAAGCATTAGTAATCGTGAAAAAATGTTCCAAAATAATTGGGCCTTCTAACTTATATGTTCATTGCTTAAAATTTGTTTCCCCAACCAAGATGCAATAATATTTGTGCCCAGTCCGGATAAAATGCACCCACATAATAGCCGTACACTTTAGTATATGTAGGTTAATTTTTTCTATCTTATTACAGATTAATTATAATAAACATAACTTTCTCACTACCGTGTTTAGCGCTGAAGTCCATGATAGTACGCCATATACAATCGTTTGGTAAAAATTATATTTGAGAATGTTGGCACTTTATTCGATATATACTTTTTGGAATTTGAAAACAATGAACCAACACATACTTTCTTTAATTTATCTTTCTGTTCTTTACTCTGTAACTTTATCTAGCATAGAGTCGAAGGAATAATATATACCGTCATGTTGCAGATACTCGTGAGCCCAACTTATAAAATTTAAGAACTCAGAAGAAATTAATCTCGACTTGAAATACTCTCTCCAGAACCCCCATCCGCACCCTTCAAACAGCAGACCGTTCGGCGAAGGCAGTAGAATGTTATCCAGCGGGAAAGAGTGGCTTTTCGTATGCGTCTCTGAATTCTAGATTCACCAAATTTGGCTTAAACGAAGTAGCAGGAGCGACGCTGATGGTTTAAAGTCGCTGTCGAAAGTCACCCGTGATCTTTACCAATTCGCCTACGAAGAGAGAGTATCTCAACGGAATGACTTTTATATACTTATATTACTTTTCACTGATTAAATCGTCTTCTATATTTGGATATTTTAATTCGAATTCGGTAGTATGGAAGTATTATTGCATGGGTGAATGTTTTCAATTTTAAATATTTAACGTATTGCAAACTGTGTTTTGCGCTATCCTAAACCAGAATTATTATGCATTCAGGGACTATTGTTCGCTCCTTCTTATTCATTAAAAATAGTTAGTTTGTATCGATAGGTGATTCAGATCCCAAAGAGATAGAAGTATTTGCAGTTGGCCTTAGATTCGTCTACAACATAGTTCAGAATGAGACTATCTAGAAAACATTCTAACTAATCATGATTACTTACTGTAAGATATGGGTATTAACCAGGTGAAGCTATCAGCTGCATCCAAGAAGACATCCAAATAAATCAAATAATAAAAAAAAAAAAAAAAAATAAATAAAAAATCAAAAAACTATAAAAAAAAATATAACTATAAAAATACTAATTATATATATATAACTCTATTATAATAATATATATTATATAACTATTATATTATAGTTTTATATCTATGTATTTTTTGTATTAGATGTTCATCGAGTTAGAATAATATATATATATTTATCGTATATAGAATCTGTTAAAAAAAAATTTAATAAATTTAAATATTTTTTATACAATACTTACGTTTTATTGTCAAAATCGTAATGAAAATGTACTCATATCAAAAATGTAAGGAATATTTCTAATACTTTTTCTTAGTATATATTATTTGTATATAATATTATTATTAAAACTATGCTAATATATAAAATTAATCTATATCTATTATTCTACACCTAATGATTATTAAGTATGTATAGGTAATTCTGTTATACAGATTTGTTAGTTATATATATAGTAAAAAGAGCCTTATATAATTATATGTCTGCCCACCGCCACACTAGGTGGTAGCTGGCGAGCCCATGATACTAAGTCGCGCATATTGAAGTTATGTTATAAAGATACTATAACTACAACACTAAAAGATAATTTTTATTTGAGTGTTATTATATATCGAAATAACAACACCTTAAATTGGCGCCCATAGTTCTATTACTTGATCCCTCAAGTACCATAAGAAGAAGCACCCAACATAGTAACGGACCTTAATGTGATTTGCGAACAAATCATATATAGTTCAGACTTGAAGGTGCCTATGTCAGTTTACTGAAATACTTAGGAAACTCCTGATTCCAACCAATTAGCGTGATCAGTAAAAGGAAATTAAAGATTATTGAGGTATAATTGTTGTCGCTGTTCTAGTACCCAAATTGGTCTCCTTCATTTTATGTAATTGAATTAGAGGTGAAAGGGGATCTAGTTATTTTAACTGAGTTTTTTTGACAATGAGTATGTACAGAGTATTTTAAGATGTAATAAATTGAATAGATTATTCTCTGAATTACATGTGAAAGCTTAAAAAGGAATGTAAGAAAAGATTATGATTTAGATACTCAAATAATTAATAAAATCTATATAAAAATATATAAAACTTACAATAAAATTTCATTAATATTAAATAATAAATAGTCAATAATAAATAGAGAAGAGCCTATAAAAAACCTAATCTTTCAGATAATTGTAATTGTGCTCTGGTAAGTTGGCACATTTAATAGGATTTTAACACAGAGAAGAAATAGAGGAAATAAGCCAAGTTAGAGAGCAGTCTTATTCCACCTTATTATAAATTTTTCCATTAAATCAATAAAAAAGTGAAACTTAACATTAATCTCTTTATAGAGTCATGTAGAATCTGATAATTCAAATTGGGTATTATATTTTAAAATCGAAACGGTTTCTTTTGATACTCAATCCCCTCTCTCAAATTATTATCTATTCTTCAATTGAATTTTTCATTCAAATAAATTTCTCATTTTAAAAGATCATTTTCTTTTAGTTTCTATGTCACAAATGCCCAATAAAATACTTTTCAAAATATGAAAACATAAAATTTATGGATGAAGAAAAAATAATTTAGGATAGGAGAAGCGATGACAAAATATACAATTACTTAATAAATAATGTCCATAGTCTCACAAATCGGAGAACAATGAATTTGGGTCAATAATTTGACTGTGTTTACACTAGGAACGAAAATAGATTGCTCATTCGAGGAGTAATAAAGTGCAAATGATTTCGTTTATGTATAATTATTTTTTAATGTAAATTTTATTGATTTTAAAAAATCCCTATTTTTATTTTGACAAATAACAAACAAATCATAATAATCCAAAGAATTTGAGTAATCCCAGAGCGAAATAGAGACTGCTCATTTAAGATGCAAGCATCTGGGCATCCAGGCTACTCTTACAAATATTCGTCGACGAAGGATTATAACAAAATAGAGGATTCAAACATCTGACTTCGTGCATCACACTGCGTGTAAAAAACGTTCGTGCAAGAGTAAACTATTCTCTGAACTGATTAATTTAAATAAATATTACTATTTATCAAGTACCCGACTTTCACAAATTTTTTTCAAAGGCCCAAATATAGTATTACTGTAAAATTAATCTTTTTCTAACCGACTTTTTAAAAAGACAAATTGAAGTTGAAAATTGATCTTTACCTATCTAAAAAGCATTGGTGGGTAAATGATTAACGTAAAACATTTTTCGGGTCCACTTCTTATTAAGAACCTTGAGTACTCCTTAGTGAATTAATATTGTTTAATCTTATAATGTCTATACACGTTGTTTTATTGAACATAATTTATCGTGCGATATTATATTTTGTGTTTCATTAAGTTGACTAATGTATAATGTCAATAAAACTAATTAACTTATATATACAGCATTTATCTCATTAGAATTAGTAATATCCTCCGTTTTGGGAGATCCACTTGATGTGACGTGAGAAATGAACAGCGATAAAGCTCGTCGTTTTACCGGGTACAGTTTTATAGAAACTTTTCTAGACTGATACGGAGAAAATGAAAGTGAGAAATAGTTATCTAATAGTGATTGAATATCATAATCTTGTTAGCACAAACGTATCCCTTGTATTATAAGTCCGATGGACTGGAAAGCAGTGGGAACGTTTGATGATAAGAGGTTTGTGTCAACCTAGTATCTCCGTCTATTGCAGGAACAAAATGCGATCGTTACTATCTCTTATATATTGATTTTGATTTTGTGAGAGCCTAATTCTGGTCATTTATTCTAAGACTATGAGAATGCAATAAATTCGCGTCCCTTGACCTATACGTCAAGCGGAAATGATATTTTGCCCACTATCATTCTTAACGATTCTTATCTTTGTAAAATCCGATTAGCATATATATATAAACTCCGCCATGGGGAAATAACATCTAGCAACCCATGATTTATGAAATAATGCCCTATGTAACTCAATTATTTAGTCAATCTCTAATAATATTTTCATACGAGAAATTTGAATGTAATTTTCCTGTGTCATCCGATATGTACAAACGAATATAATGTTGAGTCTGAAGAGATTAGTATATAATTCCTAATCATACGTAAATGGAGTAATATATATTTTAATTCAAGAATAAATTATTTTAGTACTTTGACTTAATGAGTCCAGTCATATTAATGAGGTTTCTTCATCTTACTTTGACAATAATGGGGATATGACGGGATTCTTCATTGTTCGGTAGATATAGTACAACAAAGTCAGATTCTTTTTCTATCAGAAACTCCATGTGAGATGACTGACCAATTTATACCTGTGAAGTATCTTTTATCCTTTTATGAACTTTTCTTATTGTGAATTTCACAGTGATCAACGTCAAAATTTGAATCGACTGACCCCTGTCTTTCAAGACATCCTTCTTCCATATACGATGGACTCTTGGATAGGAGTTAATCCCCCATCATCGTGTCTTGTGATTAGAATGCTGCTGAGACCTTTCCACACTGGAAAGACTTACATCTGTACGTGAGTGGGTCGTGACATGAAGCCTCTAGGATAAACATTTTCTTGTTTTTTATAATTCCTCGATATGAAAATTCTGAATTAGATAATCGATATCATAGTCAAATTACCTTATAGTCATCTTTCTTTTTTGTAAATTTATGCTATGTGTATACTTCCCTAGAAGAGCAGATCGCCATCTCCCCCCTGAGTGTTGAAGATATATAAAAATTTTTACTAGTCGCTTAGAAATTCTGAATCTAAATATGAGTTCAATATGTTTATTCTCTGGAGGATTTAAAGGTGTATCTTAGACTTGGCGAGGTTATTGTCCATAATTTTCATTATCACTTTTGTTATTGCTGCTGCTCTGAAAGCAAATCTTTTTAATTTATTTCGTTTGACTTAAAAATATTATAGTTTTAAAAGTTTACATAGTCATTAATCACAGTAAGGTCTTGTGTTTATGTCTGAGTTGAGCAATCTGTTATTTATATCGTATAAAGAGTATAATCTTTTAACCCATTATTCGTTAAATTAGTATATGTACTAACTATTAGTGTGCAAATCGACAACCTACTCGTATCGTTTAACTTTATGATTTTAATATTCAGATTACTTTAAGTGACAGATTGATGGAATAGTCACTTAGTTTAATTTACTTTTGACTATATTATTGTCTCGTCTTGCAATTTTTACTCAAACTAATAATCTTGGAGGCAAGATAAATATCGGCTTATACATAAAATTAGTATTATCAAGCTGTGAGAGAATGACCATCAATTTATTGTGTTCTTCTAATCAGCTATTCATACATAATTAGTATACAGCTGAAATTAGCAATATATTACGTATCATGCTCTAGCTCTCAGGAAATTAATAAATCCTCTAATTTTTGCTCTTTCCCAATATTATTTCCATGTATTTCAATTCATAATCGATTTTATCTCTAGCTATTTCATTGGGCATAAACAACGACAGACAGAAACTTAAATAAAAATTAATTTGATAAAAATTTTTATACAACAATATGATTCAACAGAGTCACCAATAAACACAAAATCAAGATTAACGTAATCCGTTGCCTCGTCCTTATATATCTTAGTAAAACCAGCAATTAATGAGTATTTTGCAAGTTATACAGAGAGACAATCAACAAGAATTTAAACAGAGAGCGATATTCCCTACTATATCTGAGCAAATGGGGAAGTTAAATAAGTTAATCGAGTATGGACAACATGTACACTGTTCAGGGAGACAAACTCAAACAAGACCAAGCAAATACCAAAATTACATGATTCAATATGGATCAAAGAACTCAACACAGAGAAGGAGCGAACTCATCCAAATAAAAAAAAAACACCAAATACTAATAAACAAAAAAAAGAACCACAGAAAACGAACGCTACCACCAAACAATCAACATAAAAAAAAAACTAGAAAAACATAAATGCACATTTAGCCATCAGAATTAACTAGTAAAACAATTGTAACATTACTTACAATGGTGAAGGCTTCTCATCATATATCACATTTGAAACTATAGTGCTCTGACTCACAGGATGATAAATCAGATGGTATCGAAAAATTCAAAGTTACGACGAGCTCTCTCTGATGTCATTTCTTATTTCATCAAGAACACTTAATTTACTATGTACCTATTACGTATGGAAACCTAGGAGAATTAATCCCCCTAGAATCTTACGATAACTGTTATAGAGCTGTCTGGACCTTTACCCGACCTTGATGTAATAAGTCGACTCTGTTTGATCAGAGGGCGGCTAAAGAATTCCGCTAGGAGAAGATACAATATTTATTCTTGTTATTATTATAGATATCACTCGATAAGTAACTACGACCATAAGGAGTAAATCCAGGTACTCGCACTATAGGGTTAACTAAAACCGTTAGTAACGTGCTCATCTAATATCATTTAATCATCCTTTGTAAAGTATGCTGTGATATCTATGCACCTAAGAAGAAACGCTCAGCACCGCCACCACCCACCCCAGGGATGAGTACCAAGAAAATAGACATGTAAAGATGAATTAATAAACTATAGTCGCATAAAATATGATCTGACAGAACAAATAAAGTCACAACACTAAGAAAATATATGGCGCCCGTCCCAACCAGGTGTAAGAACCATAAAAATAACCAGTACATTTATTTTATTATAATAAAAATATCATCCGCTTCTAATTAATTAAGTAAAATAAATAAAAGATCGGGAGATATGTGTTGGTAGAATAATATATATTATAAGTATATATATATTAATAGATATTAATATAATAATTAATATATATTAAATTATATATATATATAACTATATAAATTATAGATTATTAATAGTAATGGAAAACATTAAACATAATAAAACATATTAAACAGATGAAAATTTATGACAATTTAAATCAATAAACGAAGTTATTATTTAATATATATTAAATAATATATGAATCGTAATTAAATATATGTATAGAATCTAATCGTTATATATGTACGTATAATATATAGTATACTGGTATTATGTTTCTGGTCACATACGATATGTAGACAGGCGTATAGATAGAAAATAAAATATAGAGGAAACTAGAAATATGTATATATAAAAAAAAGACAAAAAATGTGATGAGCAGTCAAAATACGATTCGATCGTATGAGCAGGGATTGTGATCAGGTTATCAAAGACTTATTTCCGAACTCACGGACTCCCCCTCATTCAAATTTGCCGACGGATCGAACCTAGCTTTATGATAAAAATAACCGACTCCGTACATTCGCTTAATTAACGCTAAAGAAAAAGCAATTAACTGGACTCACACTGAACTTACTGAAAGAAATTATAGTAAGATATTAATATGATAAAGTACGATATATATATATAAAAAATAGATAAATAGTACAGAATGCGTACACCCAGACACCTATATACACTAGTCGCTTCAGATAACTAACTAGTTAACTAAACGAATACAGGGAGTATAAAACAGATCAAGTATATAAGAATTATAACCAATAATCTATTAAAATCTACGATAAATATCGTGAGAGTTTACTGAGAAATTATAAGAGTGATTTAAAATTGAAATAATGATAATATTACAGTAAAATAGAAAATAGATTAGGACAAATAGTAAATACTTAAATAGCTAAAAGCAAAAAACAGTAAATAATAACTTACGTTAAGTAACGAATGAACATAAGAGGAAACAACATTAGTATAATCTACACTAGAAATCTAAATATTCATAACCAACCAAGTCAAAAACGTAGATGGATCCGGAAGAAACGCACGCTACCGCCGATACGTACCGACGCATTCAACAGAATAAGTCACATTAGAACATATACATATATGTGATCTATATAAATAAAATATTTAAACCTAGGAATAGATAATATACATCCTATATATATTAAATATGACATACTGATATTAGATAATTTCATATAGGAACAGATATGATCTAATTAGTATTTAAGAAAAATAAGGATTCGAACGGTAATAAAGAAAAGGTTAGTAAATTAAATATGATATATATAAGAAATATTATAAATATAATTATTAAATAATATATTATAATATATATATATAAAATATATAAATATGATATATAATATAATATATAAATCAACGATATATATAATCAATATATATATATATATAGAATATATATAATGAGTATAAAATTATATATATTAATATATAATATAATATAATATAATATATATAGTATATATATTAGAGATATATAGATAATATATAAATAATAAATATATTATATAATAGTAAAATAAATATATATAATATATAATGTATAATATAATCATTCAATATATTTATAATAAGGTAAAATAGGGATGTTTGTTTATAAAACTGTTTTATAAAACTGACCATTAAGCACGCCATAAGGCACACATTAGCATGGTCAACCAATGAAAATAATGCGCAATTTTTATTAAAAATGGAAGAAATACGGTGTACCCAGTTCACTATACCTCTAAAATTATTATTAAAACTAATACTCATATTATTAAGTAGATTCTGATAGTAGTATAGTTTACCATACTATAAGATCTTGAGATATAAGTCTGATTATAATGATAATATACTTTATAATCATAATAATAATATAGTAGAATAGACAGAGTACAACATTTGATCTGTAGTTTGTTGTAATAGATGCACCATGTTTATACTAACTCAAACTATGTTCAATTATAATGTAAATAACAACGAACGTCAAACATATAACTATAAGTTAACGTCATAAGAAATCATGTCCGACAAGGAGTATCATGTTGATAAACTTATAAAACTATCCATTAAATACGTCCGACTTGTTTTGGATCAAGTATCTATAGTTCAAACCGTTTTAATATTAGTATTAATTAAAGTTCATAATTGGTAATAAAATTAAAATAATTTTATACAACTTATAAGATAAATAACCTTAATTAATAATTATATTAAATTAGTATACCTTATAGCAACAGAAATAAAAATTCTTTACAACAATAATGAATAACGATTAAGGAATGTTAATATATTAGTAAAAGTGGGAAATAGATAAGAACTATATATATTAATAGGTTATCTACTTTTTGTATATATATATATAGATTATAAATATATATATAAAGATATATATATATAAGTATCACGAAGTCATTTATTATTAATATTTAATATGACCTGATTTGCGAAATTCAGATAAGATCATTTTAATATGACTTATATATGGTTTTTGACGATATTATTACTATAGATTAAAAAATTATGGTATATATATAAAATTTAATTCCATGATAATAATAATATAATAACTTAATAATATATATATATAACTATAATTGCATAAGGTTATTTTTAATATAATATAACAAATGTAAAAAGTAACGATCGATAATGATAATTAAGAATATATTCTATGTTATTACAAGTGATTAATAACTATATATATATATATATATATATATTAATTAATTAA
>JABUQX010101583.1:7500-27500 GCA_015478945.1 Trachelipus rathkii
CCAGAAGAAGGACGTTTATGGGGTGGTATCACAAGAATTCCTAACGGATGTCCATAGGGAACTCTTCAACCTTTCTTTGCCCCTTCTCCCACCCGCATTCTGATGCGAGGTCATTGCAGAGACGCTGCGCCACCACTCTTAGGAGTAATCCGTGGATCGATTTCGCCGCTTATGGATATTATTCATCTCTATTACTAAACCATTTTTCTTTCCTGCCTCCTACTAAAAGCCGGGAACATAGAAGAAAACCCGGGACATAGAATCTGGTTGTGCCCCGTATGCAACAAAATAGTGAGAGGAAATTCAATCCAGTGAAATAGGTGTAAGCAGTTGGGATCCACAAACACTGCTTCACCTTACAACACTTCCTCCCAAAAGACATAACTCGGATCTGTTAAGTATGTACTCCACCACCAGATAATCAATAGTTCATCCCACAGCAACCTACGCAGAACATTCACATAACGATTCCATAAAAACAAAAAAAATAGAAATCTTCCTAAAACAACATAACATACATATAGCACTAATTCAAGAAGCACACCTACCCGAAAACCACCCAGAACCCAAATTTTACAGATACGATTCAATTTATACACCAGAAGTCACTAAAAATCATACACTACCAACTCATTCATAACTCATTACCATACACAAACACCACCTCACTCACAACAGCATCACTAAACGACAACAGCTCAAAAATCTAATCCTTCACCACAACGATCAACAAAAGTCTACACAGCATAATAAAAATTTATATTCCTCGTCAAACCTCACCTCAATGCCCCAGAAATTGCACACCAAATCCAACACACACCACAAACCTCCTAAACCTCATAATGGGAGGAGATTTCAATGCCCACCACCCTACATGATACAAAGACCAAAACGCAGATCATATAGGAACCCACTTAATATCAAATCTATATCATCTAAACATCCTCAACAATAGAAATTTCCCCAAACTAACCAATCAAACACATCTCCAGACCTAACATTTTGTTCACCAAATCTACACACAAAACTAATGGCAAACACAAACAGAGCTAAACTCCGACCATCTCCCCATAATTATAAAATACCAAAATACTAACAAAACTAGCCACTCTTTTAGGAAAACATTTACAAACTACAAAAAAGCGGACTGGACAAAATTCTCTGAACTCATAGAAAACAACATACGACCTATAACCATCTCCAACACCCCAACACTAAATACAGCTATCCAAAACTTCACTCCACTAATTCAAAAAAGCAGCTAACCAAAACATACTCGGGGATACCTCAAAAAATACAACCCAACACTAACACCTGAAATCTCAAACTTGATCAAACAACGTAACCTAATTAAAAATCAGCACAGCAACACAACAAACAATAACCCAAATTAATAATTTAAACACACAAATCACAAACCTAATCAAAGCATACACCTCGAATAACTTTCAAACATTTCTACCAAAAATCTACAGAACAAACAACAATAGAATGTGGAACACTATAAAACTATGAAAATCCAAAAAAACTGCAGCCTACCCACAAAGAATCTATCAAAGTTAACTCTCACTCCACAAACAACAAAGCAACTGCAAACCTCCTCGCTACACGTTTTGCGAAACCCAAAGTCAAAAAACTACCCACCCACAAAAAAAGGAAATAAATTAAATCCTAAGAAAAATAAAAAAGTAATCATGACAAAACAATAGAAATAACAACCAAATGAGGAAAACACACCATAAAGATCCTTTAAAAGCTCATCCACTGACGGACCTGAGAATATCCTCAATATACCATACCTTAACATTTAAGTCATATCGCAACTTACCTATTTTTAGCGACACTATTAACAACTGGTTCCATAAACAAATTTTTATTCCAACATCTGCTGAAAAAAAGTATAAAACAAAAGTAAATTCTAGAAAGCTCATACTAACATTAATAAAAAAAAAAATCCAAACAAACTCCTAACAGGCTTCCAGTCAGAATCCACTCAACCATAAACTGCTCTCACAAACCATTCACAATAATAAATAGCTAAATCACAGGCATTCACACAAAACACTACTTGTAGGCATCGACATAAATAAAACTTTGTACAGCCCGAGACACAATCTAATTTCACTAAATAATAAAATCTAATACCCACTATAGTAAGGAGTGGACAACTACCGCAAAACTGCCGAGAGACCCCGACTCCTACCATCTTTGTGTTTTACCCTATGGTCTTTAGGTAATCAAACCTAGGGTTTTAAGGTCGGTGAGACCGAATTTAAGGTCTGGGAGACCGTTTTCGGAGGTTTAGCTGAACTCAAGGGTTTTACCCCCCAAAAAGGGGCGGAGCCCCCAAAGGAGTTTTTTTGGTTCCCTAGAAGGTTCAAATGGTCGATAGATCATTTTTGATGGTTTCAATCGATTTATCGATGTTTTTTACCCCTATATCGATGTTTAAATCGTTTTTCTACGTGCTCTGGTTGACTTGTTACAACTAAAAAATATAATCGAAAAGAAATTATTTAAATTCATGTGATTAATCGCTGTAGTTGAGTACACATATTGGATGGCGGAAGTAAAACCGGAATAACACGATCGACCAGCCGGAGGTAATTCCGCCCTTCGACCGACGAAAAAACGCAGGTTTTTTCGAAACAATAAAATGAATAAATTAATAAATAAATTAATAAATAAATAAATTAAATTATAAATAAATTAATTAAATAAATTAATTAATAAATTAATTAATTAATTAATTAATTAATAATTAATTAATTAATTAATTAATTAATTAATTAATTAATTAATTAATTAATTAATAAATAAATAAATAAATAAATAATAAATAAATAAATAATAAATAAAAATAAATAAATAAATATATATAAATATATATTATAACCGTATATGGCCCCGCACCGCACAGGATTACGTACCCCAGCGTCCCTTAAGGGGGGGGGACGCAGCCCCCTAAAAATTAAATTGATCGTAGAAGGCTGAAATTTGGAGGCTGGGTAGAGGATTCGGAGTTGGAGACGGAGTTGGAGTCGGATTCGGATTCGGAGTTCAGGGATTCCCCCCCCCCGGAGGGGGTCCCTTCTTGAAAAAAGAAGAAATGCATGGAATGCAAAACAGAGGGAAGAAGAAAGAAGATGGCGGAAAAGGAGAGGATGGAGTAAGGAAGAGAAGAGAAGGAAAGGAGTTGGAGAAGGAGTTGAGCGGAGGAGTCGGAAGTTGGCCATTGGCGAGGTGCTGGAGCGGTCGGGTGCCGAGTTAATAAATAGGCGGGGAGTCGCGTGGGTACAGTTAAATATTGTTATTGAACTGTAGATCTCGAAAATTGAGGATTGTAAGTCGTAAGGGTGTCTGGGACCCCAACGGAGGGGGTCCCGACTAGAAAAATGCATGGAATTCAAAACAGAAGAAGAAAGGAAGAGGAAGAATGAGGAATGAGGAAGGAGGAAGATGAAGGAAAGAGTCTGAGAAGGAGTCAGAGTTGGTACCGGCACCGGTGCTGTGGCCGGTGCGGTGCCGAGTTAGTAAAGCATTCGTTTTAATAATACAATAGCACATAACTGTTCGTACATAACTGCTTCTGTTTCTAACATGTACATGTCGTTAATTGCATTGCATCTGCAAAGGTAACCCGTTTTCTAAATGTTAAAGACTGACATTACTATTACCACGCATCATTCTCTCTATCTCAACCTTAACCAATAAATTTTTGGTTTGATTTTGTATTCAATTTATTTTTCTGTTCAATTTTTAAATAAGTTCTTATTTTACATTTAAACTTTGTGTTTAATTTTTGTATTTAATTTTTTTTTTTAGTTTGAATGTCTTTTTCTAATATTTTTTCTACAAGTTTGAACTTACATTAATACTGTGAGTTAAAGGTCAGATGTTTTAAATAATTATTTAACTTTTCTCTGACTTTAAGAACCAATAAGTTTTTCTTTTACATTTAAAACTTTGTGTATAATGTTTGTATTTTATTTTATTTTTTTTTTTTAGTCATTTTATTTGTTTTTTTTTTTCTTTAATATTTGTTTTCGCATTTTTTTTTTTACAAGTTTTTATTCTACATTTATACTTGTGTTTTAATTTTTCTTATTTTAATTTTTAATTCAAATTATTTTCAAATGTATTTAGTATATAGTTTTATTTTATACATTTAAAGTGTTTAATTTTTTTTATTTAATTTTTTTTTTTTTTTTTTTTTTTTTTTTTTTTTTATTTTAAATTTATTTTCTAAACTATTTTTTTTTTTCACTTTTATTTTACATTTTACCGTACTTTGTGTTACTACATACAATTAAATTTTACAATTATTTTTCCTACCTTTTTAACGTTTTATTTTAAGTTTATGCTACATTTACAACTTTGTGTTTAAATTTTTTTTAATTCAAATTAAAAAGACAATTACTTTAATTTATTTTTCTACCTTTATTTTTTCAAATTTTATTAATGTTTTGTTTTTCTTTTTCTTTAAAATTTTTTGTTTTTTACTTAAAAATTTATTCCTTTTTATGTTTATAGTCTAAAAAAAATTTGCATTTTTACATACCAAAGCAGTAAATCAGTAAATCAGTTAATCAAACCCCCCCCCCCCCTTCTACCCATCTATTGATCTATTGATTCTATTGATCTATTGATCTATAGATTCAAGTCATATTTTGTTTAACATAACAAAAACATTTTTTTAATTTTGTTTAATAATCTTAAAAATTTTGCATTTTTTACATACCTTAAAGCAGTAAAATTCAGTTAATCAAACTGTCATCCATACCCTCCTAACCATTCCATGACTATTGATCTATTGATCTATTGATCTATTAGATGTTATTGATTCAAGTCATATTCTTGTATAACATAACAACAAAACTTTTATACTTTTATGTTTATAATTCGCAAATTTACGTTTTTTAACTTTACCCTATAGCAGTAAATCAGTAAATGCAGTAAACCCTAAAGCATAAATCAGTAAATCAGTAATTCAAAACTGTATCCATACCCTCCTACCCTTCACCATGATCTATTGATCTTATTGATCTATTGATTCAAGTCATATTTTTGTAAAACATCTTATTAAAACCTTTTATTTATTTTGCTTTGTTTTCTTAAAAATCTTGGTTTTATAACAAATAAATTAATCCATTTATGTTTATATAAAACTTAAAAAAAATTGCATTTTTACATACCTAAAGCAGTAAATCATCAGTAAATCAGTTAATCAAACTGTCATCCATACCCTCCTACCCATGCGTGATCTATTGATCTGTTGATCTATTGATCTATGATCTATTTAATAAAGTATACTTTGCCTTACATAATTTAGCTTCCTTTTTGCTTGTTTTGTTTTCTTAACATTTGGTATCACTAAAAAATTTATTCTTTTTATGTTTATAACTTAAAAAATTTTGCTTTTTTACATACCTAAAGCAGTAAATAGTAAATCAAAACACCTCACCGCTCACCTTCCACCATTCTGTGATGTATATTGATCTATTGATCTATTTTTTCAAGTCACATTTCGAGTATGGATTTTGGATAAGCATAACAGAAAATCAGGTTTTTATACACTGATCAAACGAATATATCTAACGAACAAAGTTTTTCACACTAATAATGCAAACATAGCAATCACCTGAACTAAGAATTTAATGTACAACGATAAACCTAAAGCACCTTAAGCACGAATAAACCTGTTAACATTAACAAACCTCCACACTTAACACAGTAAAGTAAACTAACACAGCATACAAAACGTAACCTATTCAACTTTTTCAACATATCATTCACTAACTTCAGCTAATTTTAAATTAACATGGTAATATTTAACAAAGATTTATCATATCCTAGCCTAACTTGTGTGTAATTGAACTAATAATAAAGACACACACACACACACACACACACACACACACACAACACACACACCACAACATAAAAGATACAACACACGTAAAACATTAACGCAATAGTAAACACCTGAAATATTTTTAGGCTTATCTCTTTTAGGTCCGTCCTCTTTCAGAAAATATCAACTCGAATACATGAAAATGATTTTATGCAAGGTTAATAAAAATAACTTTAAATTATTTACATTTTATTATCCAGAATATTTTAACATGGAAAACATTAAACATTATACATTAGACATAGATAAGTATTTATAATATATTAAATGGAATAATGTACCCTTATAACCATATGATGCAGTGCGACATGAATTTTTAATAAAGATTCGCTTGTCGGTTGTGTGTTGGATCATTTTAGTACCAGCAACAATACTGACACCTCCATATTTCCCAGGCTGAAAAGTTATATTAGACACACTATAACATAACCCTCCTCTGTTACTTCCGTGTAAATTAGCATTAGGATTTCTGTGACTCGTCTATTGTGCGCTTTTCATGAGGTAGGTCATTCGTCTCGTACATCCATCTTTATCAACATTATCAATTTGTATTTCATTCATTGCCTTCACTGTAACATCAAGATCCTTGATATCATTGTACAATGACTCATCGTGACCTATACTATTTTCAGAGCAACGATCATACGTTAATCTGTTGCTTACTTTACAATTTTCAAAATTAATAGTATCCTTTGTGATCTTTATTGATTGTAAGACCTTTGGCTTTTACAATATATTTTATATTCCATCAGCAGTTCTTATTCTAACAGCATACAGACTTAGGTCGCAGTACACACAGAAGGAATCGGCTATGCATCAGAACGTAATCCGCTTTTCATATGTTAGTTCACTCTAAAAAGTTTCCTGTTTCAATAACTTCATCGTTTTTCTCCAGCGACAAAAATACACAGAGTCTGTATCGCAGTAACAACGCCCTTTGTTTGACTATTGTTAAGTAAGCTCATATAATTTTTAATATTCGTTCATATGCAGTCGTAAACGATGCGATAGGAATATTTGTTAGAGTTGATCGTGCGTTTCAGGCTAGTGCATTTTTGACCACTGTTACACTACAATATTTAACAGCCTATTGGAATACGACCTAGTGACTTCCATTTCACATTGAGTGATTAGTTCCTCATACTTTGTTTATCAGCTGTACATACTACATCTCCTTCTTGTAGGCGTATTGTTTGCAAATTTTCACCCAAAGAAGAATTGGACATAATTTTGCAATGACCGCATTCCAGGGTTTTTTTCTTGATATTGTAATATCAAGTCGCACCATTCCTTTCTCTGAAAAGACGAAGGACAAATCTCTAAGTTTTCTCGAAATCAGGATCGTCTTCGGTGAATATTATTTGGTGGTTCCTGATGCCTCTGTTTTTATTTTTAAGAAGTGGTTTACATATCCTTCAAATAAAAAACTACTGTGTCTCTAAACGAACAAACTTCAAATATTTTTAAAATTATTTCGTACCCCATCTCTAATGCTAACTGAATTTCAGGTGTTGTGTATACACCTTCAATAGCACGTCATTCTTTATCAAGATTGCATGGCACAATTTTCTTCACCCATTTTGGCACAAAGTGGAAATAATTAAAATTATTTTTGGCTCGTTTTAGCGAGGACGGGGATGTATAAGCCTTGAGGAGGAAGAATCTTAACGTAAGTCTGCACCGAAATATTTACATTGATACATTCTTAAATGATTCAATGTCAGGTACTTTATCACCTAATTAGTTTTTCCGGGGGGCCACAAGGGTACTGTCATTCGTTTTCTGACATAAGGAATAAAGCGATAGTATGTCAGTAATACATGATCTTTGTTTTTAGTTTGGAGGGTAAGTAATAAACGAATGGTTCGTGCTGCCTCCGAACAACGAATTGTCTATGTTAATCTGTTGTTAACAACATCATTGCTAAGACCGTTGAAGTTATAGTCGCTAATTGCTTATGTTTTACATCGGTATGATCAGGAATTTGAATTGACATTGGTCTTTTGTACTTCATTCAACATTCCAACACGTGCTACATTAAACCCGCTTCTTAATACCTATCTTCTTGTTTCATGGGAGATTGAGCGGTCAACAGCCGATACGCTATGCAGCATCCCTTTTCCCTTTATTACATGTCTTTATGTCCCATGTCATGGCACAACCATGGTATATGAGAAACAGTTTCACATCTTTTACATAACGCAAACCCATCAGGGTAAAGCCACTTGTTCTTAAATTTGAACCCTTTCTCTCCACCGTTGCGAGCATGCCTTATGTTTATATTGTTCAATTTTTCCTGATACATAAGCCAGCGAATTACTTCATAGGTGAAAGGCTTAGGGTTCTCTCGACCTAGAATAGTAATTTTTTCCACAGGCATAAACACAATTTTTATAAAGTGTAAAGCATAAAGATGCAATTGTTGTGTTGTTATCTAGACAATCTATATCAAATTCTTTAATGAAGTCCCCATAACATCTTGTACACAGTACTTTTCACATTCTTCATAAATATTGTATTCTTTACCTATAAACTTATTATAGTACTTTTCAAATTCTAGCTTTTCATCTGTTGACATTTTATCTACTTCGAAGAATTTCTTATCAGGAATAGGTCCTTTATAATTCAATGTATCTTCATTTAAAAATGTATATGGAAAGAAACCCTTGGAATTGTCTTTTTCACTGACACCCATGCACTTAGGCATGCTTTTCAATGCACATGGTGTGAAAAGCAATGTATCCCTGAAGACAATATTTCCATTCGATCCCATTGAAATTATTTTATTACCTCTTTTTATAGGACTTCTGCTGATTGAATCTGAACTTGGGTGGGTCAGTAATGATGCATATACGAACTGATGATCAAATTTTTCGCCATTATGTGCAGCAACAACTACTTTTGACTTAGGGTTCTTCTCTGAAAAATCCATCAGGAAGTCTATAAATTGATTTACAGGTGTTTTTTCGGTCTCTAATTTAAATGTTCTTGTTCTTGGACCACAATTTGAGCATACCTGTTCACCTTCCTTATCTGTACACATTTCGCATATCATCGGCATACCAGTAATAAGGAATCAATTCCTTTATTCTTTCTGTCCTTTATCAATCAAGCCTTTATTCTTCCTGTATGG
The DNA here is from genome assembly GCA_015478945.1 of Trachelipus rathkii. Taxonomy (NCBI): domain Eukaryota; kingdom Metazoa; phylum Arthropoda; class Malacostraca; order Isopoda; family Trachelipodidae; genus Trachelipus; species Trachelipus rathkii. The sequence continues at coordinate 16,548 of JABUQX010101583.1, forward strand.
TCTCGATATCATAGTAAAAATGTATGAACCACAGATTCAGTACTTTCTTCTTTTTAATCTTTTCATGTAAGCATATTATGATTATTCGTCTTCTTTAGGCACGTATTTTTCTTTACATATAGTAAGAAAAGCTTTGTACAGCTCGTGTTGGAAACTACCGCGTAGCGATCACCTTTATTGTTTTCAAGCAGAGTTTGCAAATCTTTATTTTTCTTGCAGTATTAATATGCCTGATGTTTTTTAAAACAATTGCATTATAAAATTCACCGATTACATTCACCAACATTCATAGGAAAACCATCGTGATCAATGAGCCTTTGACACTTATCGGTCCCTAGGCACGTCTACATTCCATAATGTTTCACAGTCTATTTATGAGCGATATTATTACTGTTGAAAGTGTAAGCGATAAGTCAACAAGATACCGTTCATCTGTACGCCTTATGCTTTTTGGTATTCTCAAAACATAATTTTAACTTATCTTCTGTATAGCATAGTAATGATTTAACTCCATCATGGCCTAAAATAATGTATAAAGGTCAGTCTCTGTTCTCCGTTATGACGGATTATAAAAGTATTTTTTACTGCATTACTTCAGGACCGATACGACTATACGGATTTTTCGAATATTCTCTGATTTCAAAGTCAGTTACTATGAAAGAAATCTGTATATTCCATACCTGTTTTTGTTTTTTATTCCATACCACATTTTTTAGCTAATGCTTCTGCAGCTTTCTCAATTGTACACGAATGAATACATTTGGACTCTACACATTCCCGAGTTATTTTCCTAAACAGAACAACAGCTTTGAAAGCACAACCTACAGCTCCTTTCTCTAGATGAACTTTACTAATGTAACGATGTTTGAAACTAAAATTTGTTTGTGGCTCGAATCATCCGCTTTTTTTTACAGTCACTGACCATTTTTCCGTTAAGCTATCATGAACCACATTAGCTACACTTGAATTTGGTAAACGGTTTGCTCTTGTCACCGGACTGAAATGACCCTTCCAAGCGTCTCATCATCTCTTTCACCCCAATATTATCTAATATATCCTGTAACTGATGTTTACATAGTATTTCCGTCAGGTGACTGATCATCACCAAACGTGAAATTGACAACCCTCATACGAACCCTGTCGTAGTCTAAGTCTGTACATAAGCATCAATGGACTTCACTAACCACCAATCTCAAACGATGCTTTCAAGATCTCTTGGTCCTGGAAGAAGTTTTCTTCAATAACCTTTAACTTCATATGTATGACGTTCCATTGACTTTTTAAAGTTTCTCTACAGAGATGTGCGTTATGTCGGTTATAGTGGTCTTCCTCTTCTTATTAGAGGGTACTCATCGTCGAGGACTAACCTGGAAATGAATACGTCATTATTATTATTATGAATACATTAGACATTGAAAAGTTTTCATGCAATTTAGGTTACTATACCAATAATATATTAGTTTAACCTCAATTAAATATTATAAATATATTAAAATATATTATACAAACAACATAACAAACATACATTTTAAAACGGTGCACTGATAACGACAGGATGAACGCTTTTTTACTCAAATGTATGGTTGTATATTCAACACGTTTCTGGAAAAGAATCACTTTTTAGACATGTGCATATATCATTTTACCTCTATTCTTAATTGATAAAATTTTATTTAATTTACTTTTACGTGTCATTAAATTTATTGAACCAGATGTTTGCAAAGGTTATTTTAAATGAGAATATATAATATTATAATAATAATAAAAAAAATCTTCCTAGCTTGAATAAGTAATTGAAATTTGAAAAAATCTCAGTGTAGATATATAACAACGTCGAATAAGTGATAACAAAAGGATTTGACTAAATGAGTCTTAAAGTGTTGATCATAAGGCTCTTGATAAAGAATAATCCATGCGAGTAGTTCGTCGATTTACATATAACTTAAGCTCCACAAGATCTATACAGAGTGCCAATTCTCCACTCTGTATGATACGCAGTTGCCAGACTTACCAGTTTGTTTAATAAATATAATTAGCATTGAAGCACTTTAGCCTAATTGCTCTTTCAGAAAATCGTTTTCATTGTTTCGAGTTGATATTTTCTGAAAGAGGACGGAGCCTAAAAAGAGATAGCCTAAAAAATATTTCAAGTGTTACTATTTTGCGTATGTTTTACGTGTGTGGTGTTGTGTGTGTGTTGGTGTGTGTGTGTGTGTTGGTGTGTGTGTGTGTGTGTTGTTGTGGTGTGTGTGTGTGTGGTATGTGTGTGTTGTGTGTGTGTGTGTGTGTGTGTGTGGTGTGGGTCATTTTATTCTTAGTTCATTACACAATTTAGTTAAGATATGATAAATCTTTGTTAAATATTACCATGTTAATGTGAAATTACATTCGATATGTTAATGATATGTTTGAAAAAAAGTGTGAATAGTTACGTTTTTGTATGCTGTGTTAGTTACTTACTGTTTTAGTTGTGGAGGTTTGTTAATGCTTATCACAGTTTTATTTCGTGCTTAGAGGTTGCTTTAGGTTTCTATCGTTGTAACATTAATTTTTTAGTTCAGGTGATGCTATGTTTGCTTTATTAAGTGTGAAAACTTTGTTAACGTTAGCATATATTCGTTGATCAGTGTATAAGAACTATTTTTTATATGGTTTTTTTAATGCTTATCCAAAATCATACCTCGAAATGTGACTTGAACATTAGATCAATAGATCAATATACATCACAGAATGGTGGAAGGTGGGGGGGGGGTTGATTTACTGATTTACTGCTTTAGGGTATGTAAAAATGCAAATTTTTTTAAGTTATAACATAAAAAGAATAAATTTTTTAAGTAAAAAACAAAAATGTTAAAGAAACAAAACAAATAAATAAAAGTTTAGTAATTATGTTATACAAAATATGACTTGAATCAATAGATCACCTAGATCAATAAGATCAATAGATCAAACAGATCAATTATCATGGATGGGTAGGAGGGTATGGATGACAGTTTGATTAACTGTTATCTGATTTACTGCTTTAGGGTATGTAAAAATGCAAATTTTTTTAAAGTTATAAACATAAAAAGAATAAATTTTTTAGTAAAAACAAAATGTTTAAAGAAAACAAAACAAAATAAATAAAAGTTTTTGTGTTATGTTATACAAAATATGACATGAATGAATCAATAGATTCATAGATCAATAGATCATAGATAATAGAATCACGGCTGGTAGGAGGGTATGGATGACAGTTTGATTACTGATTTACTGATTTACTGATTTACTGATTTACTGCTTTAGGGTATGTAAAAAACGTAAATTTGGAAGTTATAAACATAAAAAGTATAAAAGTTTTAGTATTATGTTATACAAAATATGACTTGAATCAATAGATCAATAGATCAATAGATCAATAGATCAATAGATCACGGATGGGTAGGAGGGTATGGATGACAGTTTGATTAAAACTGATTTATCTGATTAACTGGCTTTAGAGGATTGTAAATAAATGCAAATTTGGAAGTTATAAACAAAAATAAATAAAAGTTTTTGTGTTATGTTAAACAAAATATGACTTGAATCAATAGATCAATAGATCAATAGATCAATAGATGGGTAGGAGGGTGGGGTGGGTGGTTTGATTAACTGATTTACTGATTTACTGCTTTAGGGTATGTAAAATGCAAATTTTTTTAGACTATAAACATAAAAAGAATAAAATTTTTTAGTAAAAACAAAAAGTTTTTAAAGAAAAGAAAACAAAAATAATAAAAATTTGAAAAATAAAGTTAGAAAAATAAAATTTTATATAAATAAAAAAAAAAAAAAAAAAAAAAAAAAAAAAAAAAAAAAAAAAAAAAAAAAAATAAAAATAAAAAAAAAAAAAAAAAGTTAGAAAAATAAATTGAATAAAAATTAAAATAAAAAATTAAACACAAAGTATAAATGTAAAATAAAACTTGTAAAAAAAATAGTTAGAAAAATAAATTTAAAAAAAAAAAAAAAAAAAAAAAAAAAAAATTAAAATAAAAAATTAAACACAAAGTTTAAATGTATAAAAAAAACTAAAAAAAAAAAAGTTAGAAAAATAAATTGAATAAAAATTAAATAAAAAAAATTAAACACAAAGTAATAAATGTTAAAATAAAACTTGTTAAAAAAAAAAAAATAAAAAAATAAATTAAAAAAAAAAAAAAAAAAAAAATAAAAAAAATTAAACACAAAGTATAAATGTAAAATAAAAACTTATAAAAAATAAAGTCAAGAAAATAAATTGAATAAAAACAAACAAAAAATTATATTAAGTTAACGTTTATCAAAAAGAAAATGAGATTTGAAATATAATGTCAGTCTCAACATTTATGAAACAGGGTTACCGTTGGCAGTGCAATGCACATAACGACATGTACAGTGTAGAACAGAAGCAGTTAATGTGAAGCAGTTATGTGCTATTGTATTATTAAACGATGTTTACTAACTCGGCACCGGCACCGGCTCCAGCAGTCGGTGCCGGTAATCCAACTCTGTCTCCTTCTTCAGACTCTTGTCCTTCATCTTCCTCCTTCTCATATCCTCCTCTTACTTCTTCTTTCTTCTTCTGTTTTGCATTCCTTGCATTTTTTCTAGTCGGGACCCCCCTCCGTTGGGGTCCCCAGACACCCTTTACGAACTTACAATCTTCATATTCGAGATCTACAAGGTTCAATACATATTATTTTTCGCATTGTAAATATGGACTTAAACGAATATTTATTCCACTCGGCACCGCACCAGCTCCAGCAACGGTGCCGATGCCAACTCCGACTCCTCTGACTCAACTCTTCTCCAACTTTTCCTCTCTGACGTCTTCCTTCCTCCATCCTTTCCTCCTTTTTCCCGCCATTTCCTTTCTTCTTCCTCTGTTTTGCATTCCATGCAATTTCTTCTTTTTTCAAGAGGGGACCCCCCCTCCGGGGGGGGGATCCCAAAGCTCCAGATCCGAATCCGACCGGAATCCCTTCTCCAACTCCGGCTCCTCTACCAAGCCTCCAAAATTCAGCCTTCTACGATCAATTTAATTTTTAGGGGGTTGCGCCCCCCCCCCCACTTAAGGGGGGTGACGTTGGGGTACGTAATCCTGTGCGGTGCGGGGCCATATACGGTTATAATATATATTTATATATATTTATTTATTTATTTTTATTTATTATTTATTTATTTATTTATTAATTAATTAATTAATTAATTAATTAATTTATTTATTAATTTATTATTTTTTTTAATTTATTAAATATTATTCATTTTATTACTAAAATAAAAACCTGCGGTTTTTTTCGTCCGTCGAAGGGCGGTAATTACCCTTCCCGGGCGGTCGATCGTTTACTTCCGTTTTTACTTCCGGCTTCAATATCGGTACTCAACTACATGCGAGTTAATCGACTGATTTGTAATAATTTTCTTTCGATGAAAATATTTTTTAGTCGTAACATCAACCAAGCAGGTAAAAAGACGATTTAAACATCGATATAGGGTAAAAAACATCGATAAATCGATTGAAACAATCAAAAATGATCTATCGATCATTTGAAAAGCTTCTAGGAACAAAAACCTCCTTTGGGGGCTCCGCCCCCTTATGTTGGGGTACAAACGCCTTGAGTTCAGGCTCAAACGCTCGAAGTCGGTCTTCCAGACCTTAATTGCGGTCTCACCGACCTTAAAACCCTAGGTTTGACTACCTAAAGGAATACATAGGGTAAACCACAAAGCTGTGTAGGAGTCGGGGTCTCTCGGCAGTTTTGCGGTAGTTGTCCCCTCCTTACACTCCCACTAATTTTTAAGGAAATTGTACTAACTTCCTACAAGAAGAACAGCTCAATACAGACCAACCAACAAGAAAATCACGTACAATAAATATCAAAAACGGTGTACCTCAAGGAGCAATCCTATCTCCTACCTTATTCAACTTATTTCCACAGCCGACCTACAAAACCTACAGAACACACTATCAAATATAAACCTACGCAGATGCATCACATATGCCTCATATCACAGAACCAAAGCACACCAAAAAGCAAATTTTTCCTTTGCGAAAAACCCCCCAAACAGATTAAAACAATTTCAAAACCCAACTACAAACTTGGCTAACTGACGAACAGAATGTCTGCATCACCTATAAATCATCTATCACATTAATTACAACAGACCGCCAGCTTGGTGATACCAACCCCCAAATCTTCCTAAATAACATAGCTATCCCACTAAACAAAACACCCAAAATTCTTGGAGTAATACTGGACACACATCTAACTTTCACAAAACACATTGAAAACATAACAACATCAACAAATAGTAAACTAAACATAGTAAGAACCATAGCTGGCACTGACATTAATAATAATAAACAGATATCCATCACCATCTACAAACAATACGTCCGTCTAGAACTAAAATACACGTCACCTATGTGGCACTCATTATTAACCAAGGGAAACACGAGAAAACTTCAATCCACCCAAAACAAGGCACTCAAGATTATAACAGCATGCACAACCACAGCTCCACTGCAACACTTACACGAAGACATAAAAATATTAATACCCAAAGATAAACATTTAAAAATGATAGACACACAGCTCTACGCTAAAACACAAACACCTCAACACCCATACCACACTACACTTTCCAACCCTACTAAGCACAGGTTAAAATAATCTCCTTCTTCCCAAGCCATATTATGCAAATAAATCCTAAACAACATCCGACCCCCACAAAGTAATACCACTTATACCAAACAAATATATATTCACACCTTATTGAAAATTATCTAAGAAACCGACAACCAAACAATATACTAAGTGAACATCCACCAGAAATTGCATCTGAATTGGACTCTCTTCCTGTAACAGTCCAATCATCTTTGACCAAACTAAGATGTGACCACCACCCAAACCTCCAATATTATAAATATAGGTTTAAACTCAACCAGAACACATCAAATCTGCATAAAATGCAACCTGGCCCCTGAAACTGTCTCCCTTCCTTTTAGAGTGTCCTGCTAGCCATCTTCCCAGAGCAATCAAGGACATCTACTAAAATGCTAAGCGAACTTTGGAGGAAGGCCTGCTGCGGCGATGGGGTATTACGAGGTCTATGGCTATCGAGGAGGGTGGCCAGGGGGCGAGAAATATATAATATATAATAATATATATTATATATATATATATATATATATATTACTATATATAATATATATATATATATATATATATATATATATATATATATATATATATATATATATATATATATAAAATATATATATATATACTGGTATATATATATATTTCTCTTATATATAATATATATAATATAATTTATAATATTAATAATTATATTTAATTTAATAAAATAAAATATCATATATACAATATATATTTTATATATATATATATAATATATATAATATATATATATGTATATATATACTTATATATCTATATATTATATTATATATATATATATATACTCACAAAGCCATTGATACTATATTTCTTCCAATTTAACTCCTTTAGCTTTATACATTCCTTTACATTAAGCTCTTCTTTTAACTAAAACATGCTATTAAATATTTATTGGCACTTATCTTTTCGTCAAATAATTGCTTGTCGCTATCTTTCGGTCAAATATTTTTCTGTTGAATCCTCTTGTACTGTATCTCTCCATATACAAGAAACTCTTTAAAAAAAAAAAAAAAAAAAAAAAAAAAAAAAAAAAAAAAAAAAAAAAAAAAAAAAAAACTTTTTAAAATGCTCTTTAAAAAAACTCATTAAAAAAGCTCTCTTTCAAGATCTCGTTATTCCTTACTGCTTTTTAATCTTGGATAATTTTCTAATTAGGGCGAATCCCTAATGACTTTCTTAACAGCTACAAAATCAATTTCTTTGCAAGTAATCCTATAAAGCAGAAATTGAGAATCATAAAATTTTTATAAGGAAAGAGGAAACATCCTTTGAAGGTAAAAGGGGGAAAAAAACAAGAGGCTTTTAGGGTAAAATTTTATCGTTATATCACGAAATTTCAAGTTTCGAAACCTTTTTCAACAAGAATAAAAATTAATTATATTGTGATTCAAAAGGCGAAAGTGTTAAAGTTCTTATATTCTTATTATTTTTAAACAAGTTTTTATTTTTACATTATTATTTTTTTCTATAAAAGCACATTTGCTTTTTTAACTTTTAAAATTAATGTCATTATTATTATTTTGTACCTGATAAAACACAAATTATTTTTAACACAATAGTTGCTTCAGCACTTAACAACTTGAGAATTACTGCTATAAAATAGACATTTAAAAAAAAACATTAAAAAAAACGTTTTAGTAATTGCATTGCAAAAGTCTTTACCCAATCTACACTCTCCGCTATGGTGTAAATATGTGCAAATATCAGTGAGGTTAATAATAAGGGTTAGCCTAACCTTTAGGGCAGTGGTGCCCAACCTTTAGTCTATCGCGAGCAAATTAAGAATTTAAACATTTAAAAAAAAATTTTAAAAAAATTTTTTTTTTTTAAAGGCCCCCGAGCCACATATAGCAACTAAAACACAAATAATTATTAATTTAATTAATTTATTATAATATAATAAATAATATATTATATATATATATATATAAATATATATAGTATATTAAATATATATTATATATATATATATAATATAAATATATATATAATATATATATTATATATATATTATTATATATAGCGATGGCCACCTTTACGGGCAGGGCCTTTCAAAAGCGGGGGCAAAAACAAAAGAATGAAAAGAAAAAAACAAAAGGAAAGTAAATTCACCCAGTCCCTTGTTTAACGCGCAATTCCCTCAGGTGGACGTAGACGCGAGCCATTAACAGAGGAAGGAAGATTGACATTGCGGAGAAAATAAAAGAAGGCAAAAATCCACAAAACAGATGTGGCTGAAAAGAAGAAGGCACAACAACGAGTAAACCTTGAGGCTTCCATATTCCACAACACAATACTCATTGTGAGAGTAAGGCACTCTCTTGTTTTACGAAGGGCGACGCAGTGGGTTGAGGAATGTGGGAGGTCAATTGTCTCGAGCACCCTGCCGTGTAATACCATAAAAAGAGATTGGGCCCAAATATTCACCTCGCAGCGAAAAAAGGGTCAAAGAATAGAAAGTATTGAACAGTTTATTAGTCTCTTAGCCTTGAGCCTCAACACTATCCAAAGGAGGGTGGAACCTGGATCCACCCCAAATATGATAACAGTATATTCCATACAGGGGTGAAAAAGACCATGTAATAACCTGAGTAACAAGCCAAAAAAGAAGAAAAAAAAACTTTAAAAAACGCAATGCTGAAGCAGAGAATTCCCAGCTTCATTGATATGAGATCTCCAAGACAATTAATTCATGTTTAGTTCAAGAATATTTATGTTGTTTCCAGGTGAGACATTAAGAGCCGTCGAAGGGGGATAGGAAAGATTGGAGGTGTTTTAGGATGGAGATATTGAAGAATTGAATTTTTAAAAGAGTTGAATTCACAAGAAATGCCGATAGCGCCGCCAAAAAATTCCGATGAATACGGCAAGTATTCATTCCGAAAACTGTACACGAGAGGCAACTCTAGATAAACAACGAGGAGCACATTGAAAATGAGTGGAAATAGATGGAGAGTTGACTCACAGCATAAGAGTGAAGGAACACCAAATAAACAACGAAGGACGAAGAGATGAGCAAATCGACACAATCTGAAAATGGAACGATGTGATTTTATCATTGATAATAGTAAGAAAAGAGAAGGAGAAATCCAAAGGAAGGTAGCTTAGAGAGTAGCGTTGTCATCCCTGTAGAAGCTTAGGTAGATCAAGCGCTACACAAAGACTCCCCATAGTCCTAAGGGCCAAAAGACCATAGATCAATGATATATATATAATATATATAAATATATATATATATAATAATATATATAATATATATATAATATTATATATATATATACTATATATAAGATATTATATATAAATATATATATAATATATTATATATATATATAATTTCAAAAACTATTTAATTTTTAATAAACGTGATGAATCTGAATACGCGAGTCGCGAGCCACATTAGAGGGGTACGCGAGCAACATGTTGCCCGCGAGCTACGGGTTGGGCACCACTGCTTTAGGGTATATCAGGGTAGGGCACGTCCACCTAAGGCTTCGTTACCTCAATTATGGAATAAGAGACCAGTTGCACGTACAATTATTTTATTAATTAATTAAATTAATTAAAATCATTTATAAATTGTTTTATATATTGTTAAACATATATAAAACTGAATATTTTAATTAGTATTTATTCTTATTGTTACTTTTATTGCACTATAGGAAAAACAAAGTTAATTTATTAGTAATTTATTAATAGCATTAGTTTGTTAGTAAAATGAAAGTATTGAAGCAAAGTAATGTTATGTAAAATGCATAATAAATATTGAAAGAAAATATTATATATTGTTTGAATTAATTTGATTTCACCATGACATGTTTTACTACATAGTTATCATAGTTATACATAGTTATCATCATACTTCCTATAAATAGTTATACATAGTTATACATAATAATAATAGTTATACATAGTTATCATCATACTTCCTATAAATGAATAAAAATAAGTAATAAAACAACAAGAACAATAAATGAAGGTTTAAATTCTATTTTATTTAAATTCTAACAATATGAATAATAAATATTCAATTCTATTCTAGGAAAATCCTTTTAGGAATCAATTCTAAAAATTATAAAAACAATGTGATATTTTTTTTATTAAACCAAATAATTATTATTAGCAATTGCTATAAATAAGAACCAAGGGAGAAAGTAACATAACATTTTATAGAATATAGAATCCCAATCGGAATTAGGATTGGCCGAAGCCTCAGGTGTGGTGCGGTGCGTGGTGCGCACATTTTGGT
>JABUQX010101583.1:32500-37500 GCA_015478945.1 Trachelipus rathkii
AATAAAAAATCACAAATTTGATTTTTTTAAAAAAAATCAAAAAAATCACTAAAAATGCCATCCCTGGTTGAAACGTCTTTGATAACAGTTGACTCAAATTATTATATCGAACTTTATGCTGGTGGATCATAAGGTATCATTACACAGTTGAGTCGAGTCCTATGTTTCTCATTTAAAGTTTGCGTTCAGATTCATCTTGAGTATTTTTATTATAAATTCACTATCAATCCTACATAAATATCCAGCGCACGAACTAGTTAAAACATTCCGCAGGGCAAAGCGCGGATGCGGATCTTTGAAAATGTGCGGATGCTCCGCGGATGCGGATTGTTACCTGCATCACTGATATATATAATATATATATATATATATATATATAATTATCGATTTAAAAAAATTTATATATAGTATATATATATATATATATATATATATATATATATATATATATATATATATATATATATATAGTAATTGAGTTTAACATTAAAAATGGTTTCTTTGAAAGAGAAATAGAAGAAAATGGAAATACATTGTAACTTTTTATTTGGCAATATTTGTTCCTATATTTTACAACTTGAACTTAGATTAATAAATTATGGTATAATTTGGTATGACTTTAATTTGTAATATATGGTAATATAATGTCTTTTATTATATATATAATGTTTTTTTTTAATAAAATTATTTATCAAATTATATAAATATTTGTCGTTTTTTGTTTCATTATATTGCTTGCAAAATAAATTCGCTCTATTTTTCGCCTAAAATCGCATGAATTTAGTTCTAAAAACAAGGATGGCAACAAGGTTTTAGTAAATATATTTCATTGTAAAAATTTTATTCTACTATTGCCATATGCAACCAAATTTTAATTCATATTGTAATGTACTTTTTTAATAAAAAATCTAAAACCAATGAGATAAGTTGTTTTAACTCCTCTTTATATAAAAATAGGTTAAAAAGGGTTCTAACAATTTTATTCATTATTGGCTCTAAGTATCAAATAACCAGAGGCGTAAAACAGAGCTTCCAATAAGGTGAAAGAGCCAGTTTCAGCGGCTTCGAAGCCATTATGAAGGACTATCAAGAAAACATCATCAATTACTCTTGAAGTGGAATAACAAGAAGAAAGATAACTACAAACAGCTCCGCTACATAACTGGTGATTCAAGAAGAAGAACTCCCTCTCAAGGAAGATGCATTCAGACAATGAGCTGCCTCTTGCAGAAGGCCAGATTGAAGGAGAAACTATTGCCGGTATCAAGGTAAAACCCCCCGGTGTTTTTTGATACGTCCGTCCCAACATGGTTCCGTGTTCTAGAGCACAGCTTCATCTTAGAAAAATAACCTCGGAGAATACGAAATACTTCCTCGCTCTCTCCCAACTTCCAACATATATCGTCGACAATATCTTCTCTACAGAACTTGATGCCCCAAGCCTGCACACCTTTGAAGAAGGCCTTCATTACAATCTAAGAGAAGAGTAAGATGGAGTTATTCAACGAATTTATGCCAAAACAAGCTAACAGTGGCAAGCTTTCTCTTCATTTAAGAGAAATGCTCAGCCATGGTATCAAATTAAAACTTGGAGAAGACATCATTCGAATGCAGTTCTTAAAAACACTTCCAATCTCCATTTCTTCAACTCTTGCTTCGCAGACATCACTTACCATAGAGTAACTTGGTGAACTAGCCAATGATCTAGTTGTTTTGGTGTCATCCGCTCTTGTCATGGCGATGTTAGCAGTAACGAATACATAAGCAACTACATCAGCAGCAACAACAACAGCAGGAACACCTGTAGGACTTCGTCTATATAGTTAGAAACAAAGACCCCATGTTTGCCGTTCACACATTTACTTCGCTCAACAGGCAAGAACATGCAGGCCATGGTGCAAGTGGCCTGACAAATCGAATGTACAGATGCAACCCTCGTCTCGTCCTTCTTCTAGATCTTCTTCTCCAACACCAACGGAAAGCTAGAAGAGCGAACTCTTTGCTGCGCTATAATCAGTTCGCAACTTACTATCAATGTCACAATACTTGGCGCAGATACTCTCTTCCTCTTAGATACTGGCGCTTCAGTTTCCAGCCTACCTTCATCAATGGTAACCAATATGTCCCGATTTTCCACTAACGTCAATTGTTCCGCAGTCAATGGTTTGCCTATCAAGTGTTATGGTGAAATAGCGACATTTATAAAATCAAGAAGCTTCGTCGAGAATTTCATTGAACTTTCATAGTTGCTGATATCGCAATGCCAATATTGGGTATGGTTTTTCTACACTATTACAACTTAATCGATTGTGGGAAGAAAGTTCTACAAGAGACAAATACTTCTCTTCTATCACCTCTTCAAGTCTCTTTTGAAGAGGTTCCTTCATTTCAAATCAATACTAACATTGAAGACTCCAATATCTCATCTTTGCTTCAGGAGTTTCCATTGTTAAAATCACCTATTGACTTAACAAATATCAACTTTAATCTACAAGGACCTGTTCATTGCATAAAGACTAGCACTGCACTACAAGCACCTTATTTTGACCTTTTCAAGGTTCTTCAAAGGATGGATCGACGCTTCAAGATACAACTTCCTGATGGACGAATAGATGTCTTTTCGATTAGTCGTCTGAAGCCTGCCATACTCCGATCGACTCCACAGATGGTTCCTCAATCAGATGTTGATTCAACTTCATTTACGATCACATCATCTACTGAACAACAGTAACAAACTTTAGTGTCTAGGCGAAACCCAATACGCCAAGTTCGTTTTAGCGTTTAATAAGCTCCGCTTTTTGGGGCGCGAAGTGTTATATAGTGTCCAAAATAATTGAGTTTAACATAAAGTGTTACATAATGCCCAAAATAATTGAGTTTAATATTAAAAAACGTTTTCTTTGGAAAAGAAATAAAAGAAAATGGAAATACGGTGTAACATTTTATTTGGCATTATATATTCTTTTATTTTACAACTTAAAATCATAAATTGTGGTATAGTCTTTATTATGTATGATTTTTATTTGTAATATATGGTAATATAATGGCATTTATTACATAATGTTTTTATAAAAGTATATCAAATTATATAAATATCTATAGTTTTTGTTCATTATTTATCATACAAAATAAATTCGTGCCATTTAGCAATATTTTGCGCATAAAATGACATGAATTTAGTTTCACAAACAAAAATTGCAACAAGGTTTTGCTATACATACTCCACTGGAAAAACTTTATTCTACTATTCTTTATTCTACTAAGTTTTGTATATAGTGTAATGTGCTATTTTTAATAAAAATCTAAAATCCAATAACAAAAGCTGTTTTAACTCCTCTCTATATAAAAATAAGCTAATAAGGGTTCTAACAATTTTATTCAAAATAGCACTTAACATCGAATGGCTGGAGGCGTAAAACAGACCTTCCTATAATGTGGAAGAGGCGGATTTAGCAGCGTAACAAGTAGCTATGTCTTTAGATCTTGCAACGAAAACCAAGTCATTACGAAAGATTATCAAGAAAACATCAACAAATACCCTTGAACTGGAGGAACAAGAAGAAAGATAACTACAAACACCTTCACTATATATATATATATATATATATATATATATATATATATATATATATATATATATATATATATATATATATATATATATATATATATATATATATATATATATATATATATATATATATATATATATATATATATATATATATATATATATATATATATATATATATATATATATATATATTTTATATAAACTTAAGAACATATATATATATATATATATATATATATATATAAAAATATAAATATATATATATATATATAAATAGATATAAATATAAAAAAAATATATATATATATATATATATATATATATATATATATATATATATATATATATATTACAAATAAATATGTGCATATATGTATACATGTATATCTAGGAAGAGAGAAAGTTTTTACAGGATAAAAAAGATCATATAAAAGAAAAGTAATAACTTTCAGAACGAAAAAGAACAACATTTCTAGTTTGCATGTGTTTTGGTCTTGAATTCTAATGTATCTACCATAAAAGAATCAAGCGACTTGTCTTTTATCTTGGAATAGTTTTTAGACTAAATTTTGAATACCGCAGGGACAGTAAGCCAAAGAAAGTCAAGAATTCATTATTTGTAATATTATATAACATTTCTACAAATTTTTTAGAATTTAATGTGATTTTCATTCTTTTAAAAGTCATTATATATTGGAAACTTTTAAACTGATCGCAAAGTGAGTGTACTTTTGGCAAGGAAGTACTACAAAATTTTTTTATCAATATAGTTTTTGAGTTTAAAGCAAGTTTATTAATTTATTTGAGTTATTTAGAAATATTAAAGAATCTAAACTACAAATGTTTCTGTCAAGTATAGGTTAAAAAGAAAGCATTATTAGAAACAATTGGAAGGAAAATTTAAAAAAGAAATTTAAAGATTTTTTTTTTCAATTTCAGATAAAAAAAACTAATATATTAACACAAGCTGCAGATATCTTTGAAAAAAAGACTACAAATTTTTATTGTGGGGTGCTATACAGTATAAATTTCATGTACTATGATTAGCTTTTTTTATCATAGTACATATAGGTATATGAGAAAGTTGAGACATTTAATAGCCACACTTGACCATTCAAGAATGTCCCAGTCCAAAATATATATCTTGCCAAATCTTTTGAATATGTCGTCTCAGATTTTTACCCCCACCATGCAGATAATTAACTTAACTTCAAGATTACACACATGGAACTTGCAGTTTACTAAGCTTGATTTTAAATGAATCTGTCAATTAAGGTTAGGTTACGATATCGACTTTTTTTTCCTGGCTCAGCTCAAAACCGATAATTGCCGTAATTTTCTTAATGCTCAACCGATCTGCACCAAATAAAAAGCAAGATGCAGCTCTTTTGACCACTAAGACGTCGATTTCAGGTGTTTATCAGTT
>JABUQX010101583.1:40000-52500 GCA_015478945.1 Trachelipus rathkii
CAGGGTAGTGTGCTGTCACCGATACTGTTTATAACGTATTTGGACACAGTCTTAAGAGGTGTAAGGGAGTTTAGAAGAGATTGACGGAGACATCATGGTATATGCAGATGATTTAGCGTGTTGGAGTGGAGATTGTGAGAGGTTGAAGCAAATGGTGCTGTGTTTTGCAGAAAAGTTGGGAGAAACAGGATTGAATATGAATGGAGAAAACAAATAATGGTAGTAAGCAGGGGAGGAGGAGGAGGAGTTGATATTGGGTAGATGGTAGAGAGATTAAAAAATGTGGAAAAGATATAAATATCTAGGAAGCACTTGGAAGAAGAAGGGTGGTGTGCAAAGGAAATTACAGTAGGATTAGGCAGTATGTGGGACTGTAAAGAGCTGTATACCCCATCCCCTGAGAGATGAATATATGAAAAAGAGGGTGAAGAGATATATATGAGGAAGTGTTGACGCCATTACTGTTGTATGGGGCCGGAGACATGGGCATGACAGGGAGAGATGAGTAGAATTCTGACCTTGGAGATGAATGTGTTGAGGACAGTAATTGGAAAGACGAGAAGAGACAGAGTGAAATGAGACAGTGAGGGAGAGCGTAGGTGTGAAACCCATGATGAATAAAATGGACGCAGCCAAACTGAGATGGTGGGGACACCTGGAAAGGATACCAGAAGAGGGTGCCAGCAGGAGGTGGAGTGAGACGAGGAAGACCCGCGGAAGAGGTGGAGAGACACAGTAGAGAGGATTCATTGAGGAAACACCAGATGCCTGCAATGGATGAGATGGCGGATGGGGTCGTGATGGATAGAACAAGATGGAAGCTGAGGTTGGCCCCACTGATAGGCTCGTAAGCCTGACTGGGAGAGGAGTAAGCAAGATATATATATATATATATATATATATATATATATATATATATATATATCTATAACTATATATATATATATATATATATATATATATATATATATATATATATAGAGACTATATATATATATATATATATATATATATATATATATATATATATATTTTTTATATATACATATATATATATATATATATATATATATATATATATATATGCGCCGCTAACTCTTTGTATATATGTATATATAATTTTTAATTCTCTCATCCTCGTCCACATCCTCATCTACTTTAAGATCCGCATCCGCATCCGCATCCTCATCATCTTTAAGATCCGCATCCGCATCCGCATCCGCAAACAGTCAAATTTTGACATCCGGTCCATCACTAATATATATATATATATATATATATATATATATATATATATATATATATATATATATATATATATATATATATATATATATATATATATATATATATATAACGTTAAACTAACAAATATTTTTGATAGCTTAAATCTCTAAATTTTATTTTATTAGATTACTAAAAATAATCAAAGCAATTATGATTATATATGAGGAAAACATTTTTGAGATTTGTGAAAATTTCTTAATTTTGTGTCTCTTGAAAGCACAAATGAAAATTCACTAGCTGAGGTAATACTTCGAAAGTCGAAATAAATAGTGCCTTTCTTCTGATTAAACAATGATATGATGATACAGAAGTCATAAAAAAAAATATAGGAGTGTTTAAGCTGTCGATAATATCCAACGGCATTGTTGTTCATTGCGGTTCCCTTTCATATGGACTACAATTTATATTCGCACAATGGAAACAACTGGGCATTATTTTGGTCACCAATGCAGACATGCAGACAATTATTTTAAAAAAAGAAAATAGGAAAGATTATCCCAGAAACAAAATGGACAAAAGTAACTGTAAATGCGAACAAGATGAACTGAATGTAACAATGGATTATTATGATTATGATTTAGGGAGTTTTATAAAGGAATTGTCGAAGCATTAGAGGAGACTGAGATAGATCAAGATAGTGAAACTTCTAATTCATCAAATCTTTTGAAATCGGTTTTTACCGGCGAATTATTTATAAGTTTAATTATGACTTTCTTCGGCTTCACTCTTCTATTATGTACTAATTGCGGTCACAATCATTAGTAACAGAAAATGTTCTTAATCATCTTTAAAATGTGAGGCTTGTTTTTGAAGGATTTTCACACAAACAATGATGTAAAATTTTCAATCATTTTGAAAATTTGCAATAAAACTTCTGCTTTCTGTTAATCAAGAAATGAGAATGACGCGTGTAACAATCAATGTAAAGAGAAAGAACAAAGCAAATGTAATTTCTTTTCTTGATGATTTTTTAAATCATTTCACAATCAATGCAATATGAAATGAAATAAATAATTCCAATTCCTTTTCTCGATGATTTTTTAAAACCAGTTTAAACCAAGCTTGCGAGTCACCCATCCAATCGGTATCTAATCGGATCCATACTTACCAATCTTGTTAAATTTACTCCATTGATATCTATTAAAAATTTAAGAATTTGTAAATAAATTTGATTTGTTCATTCCCATTTGGATTATGAAGAATCTTTTAGCACTCATCTCCCTAGCAACTTGCACTACAGAAAGATATTTCTGTACTCGGAAAAGTCTGAAAGCGTACTTTTTGAATTCTAAAGTAGAGGAAAGACTAACAGAACTCCCTTTAATGATCATATTCACCATGCCTAAGCATCATAAACGGAGCAAGTTATCAATCACTTTGCTGTAAGGAGAGCAAGGAGGAGAATTTTTTTTATAAATGCATAAACTAATATCTTTTTTGGATTTTGAAATTGCTATCAATGAAAGAATTTTCATATATATTTATATATATATATATATATATATATATATATATATATATATATATATATATATATAATATATATATTTATTTTTTCATATATATACTATATATATATATATATATATATATATATATATATATATAAAGATAATGCATTACTCGCATCACTATCTGTACAGAATATAATGTCCCTAAGTGGGTTTGAACCCTTACCCATGAGATGGTAAACCAAGAGTGTTACCCTTGACCACGATGAGCTAAAAGGAGAACCGCCACTTTCCTCTGAAAGGCCCACTACCTTCTCAAGGAACGAGGCATAATCCATTCGCGGGTCATAGGCCTCGGCAGAGCTTGCCCACGCTCACACTTCCAGGTCAGAGGTCACACTGGGTAATTTTTAAACGGGACTTCATTTTGTATACATAAGGATAATGCATTACTCGCATCACTATCTGTACAGAATATAATGTCCCTATGTAGGTTTGAACCCTTATCCTTGAGATGGTAAACCAAGAGACGGGGAGTTCTGCCGGAGGTCTATGATCCGCGAATGGACATGCCTTGTTCCTCTTGAGAAGGGAGTAGCCTTTCAGAGGAAAGTGGCGGTTCTCCTTTTAGCTCATCGTGGTCAAGGGGTAACACTCTTGGTTTACCATCTCAAGGGTAAGGGTTCAAACCCACTTAGGGACATTATGTTCTGTATATATATATATATATATATATATATATATATATTTATATATATATATATATATATAATATATATTATATATAATATATATATATATATATAGATATATGTATGTATATATTATATATATATATATAATATATATATATATATAATATATATATATATATATATATATATATATATATATATATAATATATATATGTATAACAAAAATATATAATAAAAATAACAACATTATATAAATGTTCGTATATATATTTCTATAATATATATAATATATATATATATATATCAGTGTGTGTGGATGTTTTTTCACATGGATTGGGCTTAGGATATAATATGTATATAATATATAATAATAATAATATATAATAATAATATATATATATATATATAATAATAATAATAATAATAATAATAATATATATAATATATATATATACTATTTATAACTATATAATAATAATAATAATATATAATATATATATAATAATAATAATAATATATATAATTATAATATATATAAAAATAATTATAATATTTATAAAAAAAATAACAATAAAAATTTTAATATATATATATATATATAATATATATATGTAATATATTGTAATAATATATATAATATATATATAATAATATATATATACAGTAAGTATATATAATAATAATAATAATAATATATATATATAATATAATAATAATAATAATAATAATAATAATAATAATAATATATATAATATATATATATCCTCTATATATACAATATATATATATATATATATATATATATATATATATATATTCTTGTTTACCAAGAAAAATTACACAGTCTATTAGCCTTCTCATAAACTGGCGATTTTCGTCAACTTCTTCGTTATGTTTTTAATAAGCGTTTTATGAGATTCACTTAAAGCTTGATCAATGTATTTCTAAAGTTTGTTTTTAGCAAATAACAACACTAACTTCAATTTCCATCTAATATTATTAACTCAAAATTAATTAAATAATAAGTAATTAAAATTGCAAGTGAAACATGGTTTCCAAAGAAATATTTGAAAAAAAACTATTTATGGCAACATCGGAGAGTACGACGAGCGAGAGGCGGCCTGCCTCCCTTTATAGTATTGGAAGTATAGGATATATTTTATTTCACCTACGCCGATGTGCGTAGGAAAGTTAAGCAGTGGATAGAGAGGCAAAGCATAAATACCACATTTTTGGTTTTGTATTTCTTTAAGACTTTGTAGATTAATTTTCTTATGGTTTCTTATTATATTAACATTTTTATATTTTTTTATTTGTATTTCTTAATTATTAATTTGTTCTTAAAAATAAGATAGGCAATGCCTACCCAGCTAATATCCCATAACTGCATACTGATATATATATATATATAAAAATAATCTTTAACCACATCAAGAAATTTTTCTAGCTACAACCCCTGTATATATATATAACATATTGTAATAATATATGTATATATATATATATAATAATAATAATATATATATATAATGTATAATAATATATATATATATATATATAATAATATATTAATAATAATAATATAATATATATACATATATATATATATATATATATATATATGTATATTAATAATAATATATATATATATATATAATATATATATAATAATAACTTAATAATATATAATAATAATATATATGTATATATAATACATACTTAATATATATAATATATATATATATATATATATATATATATGTATAATATATAATATATGTATATATAATATAATAATAATAATATAATAATAACATAATATGTATGTATATATATATATAACTAATATATACATATAATAATATAATACGTAATAATAATAATAATATGTATATGCATAATATAATAATAAATATAATAATATATATATAATAATATATATATGCATATATATATATATATATATATGTATATATATATATAATATAATAATATAATAATATATATATATATGTATATAATAATAATAATAATATATATATAATAATATATATATATAATAATAATAACATATAATAATATATATCATAATATATATTATATACATATATAATATAATATAATAATAATAATAATAATAATATGTATATATATATATATATATATAATAATATAATAATAATATATATATATATAATAATATCTAATATAATAATAATATAATATATATAATAATAATATATGACAACTAATAATAATATATATAATAATAATAATAATATATATATAATATAATAATAATAATATAATAATATATAATATATATAATATATATATATATATATATATATATATATATATGTAAAGAGCATGATTGAAGAAGCATGTAGGGTGGTTCCACAGACACACACAGCTCGCCTTCATGAAGCGGGGTTTCTTCCTGTCACCTCTCTTGCTCTCACTAATCTCTAGTCTCTCTTTCTGCAAATCGAACTGTTGTTGAATCACTCTTCGCTATTACAATGGACAATGCTCTTCTGAAGTCTCTCTCTCTCTCTCTCTCTCTCTCTCTCTCTCTCTCTCTCTCTCTCTCTCTCTCTCTCTCTCTCTCTCTCTCTCTCTCTCTCTCTCTCTCTCTCTCTCTTTCTCTCTCTCTCTCTCATAATGAACACTGCTCTTCTGAAATCTCCTGTCGTATAACTCCTCCTTTTGAGGAGAGCTCTTGGGACTCATCTTTTTAAACTCTCATCCTTTCTCTACCCAACTTCATAACCACAGACTCAACCACTATGCTCAATCTTAAATGAACTCCACTGGTAAAGTCTACAACACAAAACCTTTATCTATACGTCCCACTTCTTTTGAATTGCACACTTTCGAACACTGGGTATCGGGACATGTTGGTCTTTTAATTGACCATGCTTCTGAAGTTTTCCTAACTCCTGTGGAATTTTGTAACCTCTGGCCTTTGCCCCCACAGAAGGATATATATATATATATATATATATATATATATATATATATATATATATATATATATATATATATATATATATATATATATATATATATATATGACGTGCCCTCTGGGTAGGCAAGGTAGGCAGTGCATGGCCTACAAAAGTAGTGAATTATTTATTTATATTTTTTTAATACTTAAAACAAATTTAATCCATAAAATTAATTTCTTACAGAGTTGTTATCGAAATTTAAAACAATTTAATTTTCCCTTCTAAAAAGCAAATAATTTTGTGCTTCTCTGCCGCTTATGGCTTCCTATATTGAACTTGATTAAATGGACGTTCCGTGCTTTTCATTTTAATGTATAAAATGATGTGCCTAAAAGGCATTCTAAATTCTGCTTTTGACCTCATATTAGTGTTTGGATTTATGTCGTCGAGAGTCTCTCTCTCTCTCTCTCTCTCTCTCTCTCTCTCTCTCTCTCTCTCTCTCTCTCTCTCTCTCTCTCTCTCTCTCTCTCTCTCTCTCTCTCTCTCTCTCTCTATATATATATATATATATATATATATATATATATATATATATATATATATATATATATATATATATATATATATATATATATATATATATCTTGTTATTATTATTATTTTACTACACTTTTTCCCGCTTGAGCGGGTAAGTGGTACATACAGCCTCTCTCACTCACACTTCCCCTCATCTCGCCCTCTCACCCACCTCCTCCACCTCACTCTATCTCTCGCCCTACCCTCTTCTCCTCCACTCCCTCCTCCAGCATCTCCTTTATTCCATCCATCCACTTCTTGGTCTCCCCCTCCCTCTCCTTCCTATCCCCTCCGCCTCCCAAACTCTCTAACCACTCTCTGTTCCTCCATTCTCACTAGATGCCCATACCATCTTAACATTCCCTTCTCCGCTCTTCTAACCAAACCAATCCCATCTCTCCCTCACCACCCTATTCCCTAATCCTCTCCCTTCTGCTAACCCCACAAACAGCTCTCAACCCTTCATCTCAAATACTTCCAACTTCTTCCTGGACCTGGCATTCAACCCCACGTTTCACACCCATACAACACCGCTGGTACACAATATTTTCAAACATACTTATCTTAACTTTCTGTGATAAATCCCCCCTTTCCATATTTCTCTCAGACCTCAAAGCTCTCATTCCTTCTCCTACTCTATGTTCTATCTCCTCCTTCATCCCTCCCCCCTTCCCCAAATCCATCCCTAAATATCTAAAAATCTTTACTTCTTCCAATACTACACCCCCTATTCTAACCTCTAACCCCTCCCCCTCCTCTCTTTCCTCCTCCTCAAACACCAACTTTTCTCTTACCTGGATTTATTTTAAGCCTCTTTTGTCCACACATTCTCTCACTCCCTCACCAAATACCTCAACCCTTCCGCGTTCTTCGCCACTAGGAGCAGTATCGTCTGCAAACAGTATCATGTTCACTTCCCTGCTATCATTCCCATTCATCAATTCCACCCCTCCCCTCCCTCACCATTCCTCTGCAAACACTCCACATAAACAAATTGAATAGCCACGGCGACATTACACACCTGCCTCAATCCTCTCACCACCCCAAACATCTCCCTCTCCCCTCCTAACACCCTCACACACATTCTACTATTCCTATAAAAAGCCCAATACCTTTCCCTAATTTACCCCCATCTTCACTTTATCATATGCTTTCTCTAAATCTAAAAAACACCCATACACTTTCCCTTTCCTCTCTATACTTTTCTCCACAAGCATCTTTAGTGTAAACACTTGATCCACACACCCTCTTCCCTCCCTAAATCCTCCTTGTTCTTCCCCCATTCTCCCCTCCGTTAAACCTCTCACTCTCTCAATCAGTATTCTCCCATACACTTTCCCTACCACACTTAAAAGACATATACCTCTATAATTCCCACATTCCATCCTATCCCCTTTCCCTTTATAAAACAACCATCCACCCAATCCTGTGGTACCTCACCACTCCTCAAACATATATTATACATAACCTATACAGCCATTCCTCCACCCCTATACCTCCCTTCTGCAACATTTCCATTCTCACACCATCCAGACCTGCGGACTTCCCTTTTTTCCCTTTATTCAAGGCCCTAATAATTTCCTCCATTTGTATTTCATCCTCCCCCCCCCTCCCCCAATCCCTCCCCAACCTCACCTCTTGCAAATCTTCCTCCCCTCCCCACCCACTTCATTCAATAATCCACTAAAATACTCCCCCCACCTCTTCCTCACCCTATCCTCTCCTCCTATCCACTCCCCATCTCCTCCCTTAATCCACTCCCCATCTCCTCCCTTAATCCTCTCCCCCAACCCCTCCCTCTTCTTCCTTTTTTTATTTACTTCTTTCCAGAACATTTTGCTCCCTGATTCAAAATTTTCCGTCACTTTTCTACCACACCATTCATCTTTTGCTCTCCTCTTCGTCCTCTCTCTCCACCGCCCTCTTTGCATCCACTCTAACCCTTCTATATTCCTCCCCAACTTTCCTCTCTCCTACTTCCCAACCATTTCACATAAGCCTCCTTTTTCCTTTTCACCACCTCCTTCACCTCCTCACACCACCATTCACTCCCTTTCCTTCTGCCACCCACCCTTTTTACTCCACATACCCTTCTAGCATCTTCACATACTGCCTCTTTAAATCTCATCCTCCTTCCACCTCCCAATTCCCGTCCCTCTCGTCTCCACCTATCCTCCATACCTCTCCTGAACTCCCTCTTACACACTCCAATTTTTCTACCTTTATCACTTCTACTCTCCTCTTTCCCCCTTTCCCTAACCATCACCTCTCCTCCCACCCTTATCCTAACTTGAACCACAAATAGTGATCCGATATCCCCTCCCCGCCCTCTATTACATTTACATCTAGTAATCTGCCTCTATCCTTCCCATTTACACACACATAATCAAGTACCCCTCCTCCCCGTTATCTCACTCTTCCATGTATACTTATGATTTTCACTTTGGTCGTATTCCCTATCATTCTTCTTTCGACACACAACTCTAACAGACTTTCTCCATTAACATTCTCTCCCTACCCCAAATGGTCTATTCTTCCCACCTCCTCCCACCTTCCCCCTCCTGCCATTCAAATCTCTCCCAATAAGCAATTTTGTCATTTACACCCCGAAACTTTCCCAACATTCATTCAACTCACTCCAAAATCTTTCTCTCCCCTCCTCCCTCGCTCCATTCACTGATGGCACATATAAACACCCACATTTCCCGAATTTCACTTTTACCCACATTATCCTCCGAACTCACCTGGCTGCACAACCTTACCTTATCCCACACCTCATAACTGTTACCCAACCCTCGCCCTCACTCTCTCGTTCACCCCTGATATCATACCCTTGTATTTTCCAAAATCCATCTCCCTCTTTCCCTTCAGCTTAGTTTCAGTTATCCCTAGCACATCCAACCTTTTTTCTTCAAACATTAACCCCACTTCCTCCCTCTTCAAATCCTCGTTTACCCCTCTCACATTCATGTACATCCCACCCTAATTACCTCTCTCTCCCATCTTTCCCTTCTTCTATATATACTCACAGGCTGCACGCTTTATGGGAGGACTCCCACCCTAGGCACTTCCCAACACCTAAGGCCACCCCGCTCACAAATACACCCCCAATAATATCAATAACAATAACAAAAAATTAAAACGATAACATAAAATATAAAAGGTTAAAACACTCTATTTATTTATCTATTAAAATCCCTATTCAATTATTTAAAATTCTTTAAAATCCCATCAATAAAATTATACGATTTCACAAATAATTTGCTTTCCTTTATTTCAATAGTATGTAGAGATATTTTAAAACGTTAATCAATTGTTATATATTAATCTAAGGTATATTGATTATGATCACCAAAAGCCTCACTCAGTTGCTATGAAAGGAAATTAACTTAAATTTCAAAGTCGGGAGAACCGAAAAGTCCAAAATATATTTATGATAACTCTCGCAAATTCTATGTTGATGCTGGCAAATTGCTCACAACATTTAAGAAAAGAACTAAGGTCTTGAGACCACAGAAACGATCAAAAATATTCTCAATTCTCAATTCGAGTTGGATCTTATTATTTATCTTGTCCTAATGGGGCTTCCCCACAATGTTAGATCGTATAAATCTTCCAAATGAGAATGACTTTTAAACTGTAACTATATTCTCACTTTCGTATGATCGATAACGAACTTTCAACTTCTAAATGTTGAAAGGCTTCAGTAACGTACTCAGTTTAACTTCTTGTTTCTAATTTAACTTTAACTGTTATCTTCCGTGCTTCTTAGGTAAACCATATTAACTTTTCAAAGTCTTATTGAAATTCCAGTTTCGTACCACTCCAAATTTATTTGAAATACGTAACCTAATTAATTCTGTTAACTCGGTTTTAACTTCTGTTGATTTCTAATTTAACTTTAACTGTTATCTTTCGTGCTTCTTAGGTAAACCAATCTAAATTTTCAGTCTTGTTGAAATTCTAGTTTTGTAATTGTAATACGTAACCTAAGTTAATTCTGTTAACTCGGTTTCAACTTCTGTTGATTTCTAATTTAACTTTAACTGTTATCTTTCGTGCTTCATAGGTAAACCAATGCTAAAATATTTCAGTCTTGTTGAAATTCTAGTTTTGTAATACTCCAGGTTTATTCAACAGCACTATTTCTAAACTTAACACAAGCAAATCGTAGAAATAGATTCACATCACAAACACATAACATAAATGATAAATCTTATAAGTAAATGCTTCGATCCAATAATTCAAAAATATAAAACTGTATCTGCTAGATTAATTTGAAGGAGCGAGTTAACAAGAACGTCCGCTCGTGGCGAAGGCACGAAAGAATATATATATATATATATATATATATATATATATATATATATATATATAATATATAGAAATATAAAAATATACTATATTTATATATAAATTATATATATATATATATATATATATATAAGTATTAATTGCAACCTCCTGTGGCAAACCATTCCAAAATTTGAACAACCCTGTTACTGAATGAATGCTTTCTTATTTCAAGATGGCATGCTTTCTTCTTAATTTCTTTTTATGCCCCTGGCTCCCGTCCGTGTGCTCTACTATGAAAAATTTGTTGGTCTCCGTATTATCACTAGATGTAAATATTTTGTAGACTTGTATCATGTCCCCTCTAGAAATCGTCTTTCTACAGAAAACATTCCTAACTCCTTCAGCTCTCCTCATAGCTCTTACAATAACAAAATCATCCTTGTTGCTCTACGTTGCACTCTCTCTAGCATATCTAAGTCTTTTTTAAATAAGGGGGCCCAAACTTGTGCACAATACTCTTTATGGCCTAACATTAGCTATTATTACAGTTTACCATTACTTCTATTGCTCTTGATAAACAACATTGCCGAATTTATGTATGCCCAGCATTCTTATTAGCTTTATCCTTGCTTCCAAACAATGATAGCTATTCAAATTACTGATTATAATCACGCCTAAATCCTTTTTCTTGCGTTCACAGGACTCAAAGGGCCAATCCCCATTCATATGCGTAGTTAAAACTTTTATTGCGAGAATCCTACACTAAAAAAAATTAGTGTTGTGAAAATAACAGCAAAATTGTGTTCTTTTTAAACACAACCATATGTTTAAATACGCTCCAAACACAATTAGTGTTTCGCAATTTTAACCAAAATTGTTTAAAACGCAAACAACAATTGGTAGATGTAACTATAATTGTGGTTATTTTTAATTATGAATCAGGTTAAGCCAAAGCGATTGGTAAAATTTTCACGTTTGCTTTAAACAAAACAATGGTAAAGCAAAGATCTTATGTTGTGCTTTTAAAAAAAAAATAATTAAAATGTTTGAAGGAATTTTTGAACATATCAAAAAATGTTCTAGCTCTCATCTCAGATTTTCTTCGGTGTAGGTGAAAGACCTTTACACTTTTTACTATTAAAATTTCATTTGCCACAAATCTGGGAAAAGCAATATCGGTGATACTTTCATTAAGAAGCTCTATATTAATTGTTTTCTATTAAAAACTGAGGTGGCCACTTTG
>JABUQX010101583.1:55000-62500 GCA_015478945.1 Trachelipus rathkii
TCACTCTTATTACAATTTATTTTTTATCTCATCTCGTCAGTCATCTCCGCATCAATTAGATGACTGGACGCTTCGCCACTGATATATATTATATATATTATATATATATATATATATATATATATATATATATATATATATATATATAATATATATATATATATATATTATATATATATATATATATATATATATATTAAATGGGACGGGTAGTAGCACTTCTCAAGTGTGACGAGATTACCCTCCCCATTGGGCATTTATGTTAGTGTTAGGAATCATCCCATGCCACTCCAGAGCCAAGTGGTTCTCCCTTCTTGCGCTCCTACCCACTTTCTTCTTACATTGGAGTAAGCTCTCCTTTATCGTACACCATAAAACATTAATACAGACAACTCTTTCTTATATAAAAAACTATTAATGGCAATTACACGATTAGCCTTGGAGAAGCCTTGATAGGCGGCTTCCAGAAAATAGCACCTCATTCTGCCCCTTCCCCTTTCCTTCTCACCCTACGAATCCCGCCCATTACCCACTTGGGTGTTGATGGTCCTCCGCTTGGTGAGGTTTTTGTGAAGCTTTGGTTTGAGGTTGCGTGAGGTTGGTGAAGTTTTTTGAGGTTGATGAAGTTGCGTGAGGTGGTGAAGTTGGTGAAGTTGGTGAGGTTGATGCTTTTAAGAAATCGTCTGTCTGTTCTGATGCACAGTTTTGTTTCTTCATAAATTTCCGGAACTTTCGTGGTTTTAAATCTAATTTCTACATTGTTGAACATCCCCTCTCCTCCTCTAAACCTTATCTCTAATTCTTATGCGAAACTCAGGCCTTTGATTGTTCTGACAGCAAACTCAACTCTGTTGACTCTTACTGTCAATAATCTCAATTGTCAGCCAAAGGCTGTTGTTGTGCCTATGTACCAAATGATGTTGTTTTTTCTCGTATTTCCAATTTGCAGTCTTCCAAATTTTTAATCTTATGGCTCAAGCTATCCTGTCAATCTACTACTAAATTTATCTGTTCTGTATTTCCGTCTCTTAACTAAACTGACTATTCCAAATTTTTAGACTAATTAAATTTTAAATTAGAACATAGCTTCTGTTTTTCACCTTTCTCTGGATTCATTATTCTTTTCAAATTCAAAGTTCACTACCGTTAATAACTTTCAATTAATTTTCAAGATACAACTTGTGAGGTTGCCTATCACTTTTCTATCAAGAATGATCTAAAATAGTTGATGCATCTCCCAACTCGCATCACTGATCGTCTTCGAGATGAACTCAACATTCTAAACCTTTTCCAACTTCTAATCCATGCCCTTATTCTATTAAACTTTTTCCTTCTCTGGGCGGACCTATACCCAAATGGTCGACAGGAAATGGTTAGACAGGAAAATGAATGAACATTTATAAAAAAAATCTGATTATTAGAGTTTTTCGAACGAATTCTACAAAACTTAACTTAACCTAACCTAACCTAACCTAACCTAACCTAACCTAACCTAACCTAACCTAACCCTAACCTAACCTAACCTAACCTAACCTAACCTAACCTAACCTAACCTAACCTAACCTAACCTAACCTAACCTAACCTAACCTAACCTAACCTAACCTAACCTAACCTATCCTAACCTAACCTAACCTAACGTTTGCCGCGGGCTCTACGGAATTTTTTTTTGATGACGTGTCGACCCATTTTCCTGTCGACCATTGGGCTAGTCCCCGAGTTGAATTAGAATGAGGATGTCAGGTTCATGCTCCGCAGAGAGAAAAAGATCCCCGAATATGACGAGGTAAAATTTCTTGCACTTCTATTTCTGCTAACTGGCAGGACTTGCGGTCGTACTTCTTTGATTTCCAATGGAACGGCTATTGCTTCCACGGGGGAGGTCCCTAGGGGTGTGCTGAACGCATTACCGAGATGATTCTCTCTGGCATGGAGTAGTATATTTAATATATCCTTCCCATCAACCAAACTTGACAAACCTCTGTTTAACTCTGTTTGTTCCCATCTTTATAATAATATAAATATTTATGCCTTTGGGGTTTTAAAATATAACTTCGGACACGTATATTGTGTCCTTTTAAATAATTAATCTAATATTCAGTACATATTCAGTACATACACATATTTCACTTCGATCATACTTCAATTTCCAATGGCAACTCGGTGAGAAATGTATAAAAGGTTGCGAATACAGTTAAATTGTATAAATTTTTTAGAAGTCTTGTGCATAAACAAATATGTTATTCTTTATGTACGATACTTAAATATAAAAGAGTGTTAAGCCTGAAGCTAAAAGATTAAGAATAAAATGAAATAAAAATAATCAATATATTTAATTACTTTTAAGTAAATTTCCAAATTTAAACTTTGTAAACGAAATTCATTATTCAAGTATTTTGATTTGCAAACACGAATTTCACAAAATTTACGGAAGAGAAAATAAATAAAGCATTTTAATAATTTACTCTGGATAACGGCAGATATATTTGTGTTTTTATATAAATCGCAGCTAAACTTAAGATTGTATGACTTTTGGTTCTTAATGACTACCTGAATTAAATTAAATTTTTTTCCAAGAGTACATCTGGGAAACTTGTTATTTAATAGGCTTAAAGTACTATTAATTTTTAAGAAATTTAATATACTATATATAATCATATAATTGAATGTATATTAACATTCTACACTACTTCATTGAATAAAATATTAATGAAAACAACAATTAATAAACACACACACACACACACACACACACACACACACACACACACACACACACACACACACACACACACACACACACACACACACACACACAAGTCACAAACATTTATTCATACAATGCCAGATTCTCTGTAACCTAATACAACGTGAAAGACCATAAACCAAAACTTACACCATTGCACAACAATTAATACACCAGAGTGATTTCGACTTTTCCTTCGAAATCTCATTTTAAAAAGCCTTTATTTAATAACTTTCTTTACTAGACTGCAGTTCTACTTAATTACAAAAAAAAAGCTCTTAAATTTTCAGTTAATTGTTGTTATTATTATTACTATTATTACTATTTCTTCTTTTTCTTTTTCTTTTTCTTTTTTCTTTTTCTTCTTCTTTTTCTTCTTCTTTTTTTCTTCTTTTCCTTCTTTTTTTCCTTCTTCTTTTTCTTCTTCTTTTTCTTCTTCTTCTTTTTCTTCTTCCTTTTTTTCTTCTTCTTTTTCTTCTTCTTTCTCTTCTTCTTTCTCTTCTTCTTTTCTTTTTCTTTTTCTTCTTCTTTTTTTCTTCTTCTTCTTCTTCTTCTTCTTCTTCTTCTTCTCTTCTTCTTCCTTCTTCTTCTTCTCTCTTCTTCTTCTTCTTCTTCTTCTTTTTTTCTTCTTCTTCTTCTTCTTCTTCTTCTTCTTCTTCTTCTTCTTCTTCTTCTTCTTCTTCTTCTTCTTCTTCTTCTTCTTCTTCTTCTTCTTCTTCTTCAGAGATGGTTTAACAGTGATACCCAATAGAGAGAATCATATCGTCCAAGGGAGAAGTACTCTCTAAAACAAATTCACTTGTAAATGGTAACAGAGAGAATATTTACAGTTGATGCAATATGATGTCGTAAAAGAGAGAAAACAGATAAATATATTAAATCAAGCTATATGGGAAGGAAAAAAAATATATTAGTCATGCTAGACAAGAAATAAAACAGATAAATATATTTAAATAAGATGCGGAAGAAAAACAATCGTATAGGAGAAAAAGAAAAAAACATATTAGTCACTGTGAGAACAAGAAATAAAACAGATAGTTAATATGATAAATTAAGTGGGGATAAATGCGGAGCTTACCGTAAAAAATGATATTTTCTTTTGCTAGTTGGACAAACTGGAAAACTTAGATGAATTAGTTGAGACCAATAGATTGGCAGGTGTAGATACATATTTTTTCTGTTGTGGGTTCAAAGTGAAATTTCGTAGAACATTAGCAGGTGAAAAATATACAAATATACATGTAGTGTAGGACATGTAGGAAAAATATACACGAGATAACTTGTCACTTCAGAATTATATTAATATAATATGTTCTATTAATTGGAGTTAATTTTACTCGATGTCCAGTCATTGAGGGCGTCATACATTTTGTCTATAATTAGTTTGCCCACAACGTTTGCCAAGTCTATAAAATATTTTTATGCCTAAGTTCCGGCTAAAATCTTTTCAATTCGTTGACTTAAAATGAACTCTTATTTATCATCTATATTGCTTATATTGCCAACTCTTTCGTCACAAACGCTATGTGACTCATAAAGGTTGTTTCTAGTTTTCACAATTTTTCAATTTAAAATCTACACTTTGTTCCTATGATTAATGAATTTTGTTTAGGAATTTAAGGACTTTGTTCCAAGAATTCTATTCAAATTTTGAAAATTCAACACGAAACTACTTTATGATTGTGATGCGTCAAGAAATGTAAAATCTGTAATCATTTCGACCTATAAGTGTTCATTTATTGTGTGAGTGTTTGTGTAAGCCGCGTAAAAGGTCTTATATTATCTTAACAAAAAGAAATATTGATGAATCGAGGTAGATATGATAATGTATAAAAATTTCATCAGCCAAGAAACAAACTATTCGGAGTAATAAGAGAAATCAGACGAGAATAAGAAGATGAGTAAATAGAAAGTGAATAATCAGTAAAACATTATGCAAATAAAAGTAAAGAAAGGAGAAAATAAGATAAAAAAGAAGAAAATATGTAAAAAGACGAAGAAAGAATAAGAAAAAAATAAGAATAAGAAGTAATGAAATACTCTGTGATGGTATAACTTGAGATAAAAGAAGTAACAATATATATCCACCACCGGTAAGACGCTCGCTAACTACCGGAATGAAGAGACCAAAATTGATTTAAGAGAAAGATATAAAAGAAAGAAAGATTAAGATTAGGTATATTTATAGTAAAGTAATGAATTGAAATAAATAATAATAAGAAGTTTATATTATATTATTATTATAATTAAATAAGTAAATATAAATATGTAATTAATATAATAAAGTAATATATATATATATAGTAATAAGAATGAGATAATTAATTATAAATATAAGTAAGAATGATAGATAGTATTACTTTGTCAGATAAAAATAATATTAATAAGCTAATATCAAAATATAAGATAATAATATAATATAAGTAAGAAGTAGAATATTAATAGATTAGCAGTAGAGAAATCTGCTATCAGCAATGATAATAATTAAGAATGAAATAAGATGAAGATAAGAAGATAATATATATATAGAAGAGAAATAAGAAGAGAGAAGTAGAATAAAATATATATAGAATGAATAATTATAAGATAGATGATAATATGATAGTATAGTATATGAAAATATAGTAAATATTTAAATATGATATTCAATTAAGCTATGAACTACTATAATCTCCATTAAAGATAGAATTATAAAAGAAGAAGAAGATATCGTCAAGAAGAATATACGTAGAACACACACATTTAGTTGATTAAATAATACTATTAATCACAGCAACATTATTATTGTAGAAGAAGTATAAATATACCAGCAAAGTTCCAACTCTCCTCACATAGATATTATGTTAAATATATATTTTAGAAGAAAGAAGACGTAATAAAAATATATCATTAAATAGATTATTCCATTAATAAAACAAGATTCTCCATACTACTCTTTAACCCCAAGTTATAGAAGCACGGACTCAGATATACTACTTCTTCTTACTATATATATTCAGAAGTACTTATAGATCAGTAGAAACATTATAATTAAGACAAATATATAAAAAGATTGATGTAAGAAGTAATAAGAATACAAACTTATGCATTTCTCTCAAATATAAATAATTATAGAAAAAGCAAGACATTCAGTCATATTACAATAAGAATATACCATATCGAGACACAGCATACTTGTATTCTTAATACTAACAAAAGCACGAAGTTCTTAATAAACAAATCAAATTATAATATCTACTTACAATCAGTATAAGACAAAAATTTAAGAATAATAATAATAAGAAACAAGAAGAGAGTAGTTATAAATTTATTAAATTATTCAGATGATACTAAACAGGTACATGTATAAAAAAAGGTAATAATATGAACACAACAAAAAAAAGAATAAGAAAAAAGATAAAATTTTAACTAATAATCTACAGCTATCATTAGCTAATCCAATAAAACAATATATATATGTAATATTAAACTACACTATTCCTATGAAGAAAATTGCCTTCTTTTATTTTCCCCTCAATATTTAATCTTCCTCTATTATGTTATTCGGGATTTTCAATAGACCTTCAAAATATTAATATAATAAACTGTAACTTGCTTATTAAATATTTCAATTAAATTATTATAAGCAATATATATATAAATTATTAATAATATTTAAATATTTAAATCTCATAATATATATATACTTTAATTTTAATTATATATTAATAATAATATTAATTTAATAATAATAATATAATATAATAATAATATATAGGAATAAGATATAATATATTTAGCCTAATTATTTGTTCTATAATATATTTTAAAAAAGGGATTATATATTATTATTAAATTATATAATATTAATAATATAATAAATTATAATTTATATTAATAATCAATATGGTTACAATAATATAATATATGTAAATAAAAAATAATAAAAAGCCTTCTTCTCTCTTCTCTTCTTCTCCTTCTCTTCTCTCTCTTCTCTTCTTCTTCTTTCTTTCTCCTTTTCACACATTCTTTTTAACTTTAATTTCTCCTAGTAACATCCTGCCGAAGTGAGCATACCGTAAAGGACATGGAAATTAGAAAAAAGTAAGTGAAATTTACTGAACATATAACATACATACATACATACATAATAATACATAATACAACATACATACATACATACATACATAGATACAACATACATTACATACATACATACATACATACATACTACATACATACATACATACATTACAAACATAATACATACATAATACATACATCTACATACTACATACATACATACATACATAACATACAATAGATGATTCGCATTTGGACGCTCCACATTGAATAAAATTTATAATTCGTAACAGGCAAAGTTGAAGCTTTTAATAACTATCATTTTTTTAAAGAACTTCTAGTTTATGTAGAGACAGTTCAACTTTTAAATGAAAAGATTGCTTTATTCCAGGAATCTAAAACTATTCTTTATCTTTGAGAATGCTAAGAGATATTACTATGTTAAATGTAAAAACTGTTCGATTTTGTGTGTGAGATTGTCACGAGTGACAATGATGTACACTTGATAGTATGACAGGAAGCTTCATGGCAATTGATGCGAAAAAGTAATATTTTGTTATCGAATAGTAAAAGGTTTATGTCTTTGAAGATGTGTCCGTAATGAAATAAACAGAAGATTCTCAGAAATGAGTACTTTGGTGTATCACAAGTTTACTGGAAACAAGGATCTCCTATAGTAAAATATAACCCGTAA
>JABUQX010101584.1:0-7500 GCA_015478945.1 Trachelipus rathkii
CTCAACCCTCCATTCTTCCACTCATTTAAAATCTGCTCTCTTGCCAGAGTTGGTTCTCACTTAGCTTTCTCTGATTCAACTCTTGCCGATTTGAGGTCACCGAAAGATAGAACTAACCTCTCTTTAAAAATCTGTTTTCACATCTCCTTCTCCAAAGCACCTCCTAACTTTCCTATTTTCTTCGACGGCTCTCCCACTCACCTGTGAACATAAACATTCTTGGTCTGAACATAAACAATAAACTCTCTTGGAAATCTCACGCCATAACGGTTGCTAAGGAGGCCTCAAAAAAGCTGGGAGCTTTGTTCAGGTTGCGGGATTTTTTTTTTTTTTATCTTCCAAAGTTACAATAATTATATAGGTCTTATCCAGCTCTTTGTATGGAGTACTGTTCCCACATTTGAGGGGTTCCAGTTCTTCCCTTCTTTTGGACAGAGTTGAGTCTAATGCTAAAAGATTAATAAACTGTCCTCCTACTTTCTAACTCCCTTGACCCTCTATCTCTGCGACGGCACGTTGGTGCTCTATCTTTTTACTATAGGTACTACAACGACAGATGCTCGAGGAAGTCGACCTCTCATATTCCACCACCATTGCGGCGCCCTCGTAGCACAAGGGTGCCCTGCTTTCTCATGAATTATGTGTGAATATTGGGAACTCCAGGCTTGTTCGTTGTTGTCCCTCTTTCCTTCCAGCCACCTCTTCTGTGGAACTCTCTGTTCTCATCTGTTTTTCCTGCTGTAGTTAATCTCCTCTCCAAGTCCTGTCTGCGGTCACCTGAGGATTTGCGTTAGACTGGAATTGGGTGGATTTTCCAATTTTTATTGTTTTGTTTTATGTTATTTTATTATTATGCCCCCTCCTTCGAAAGGGCTCTGCCCGTGAGTGGTGGTTACCTATATATATATATATATATATATATATATATATATATATATATATATATATATATATATATATATATATATATATTATATATATATATATATATATATACAAATATATAGTTTCAAAATCAAAATAGCTTAGGTTTTTAATAGTAATACTACTGCTATTATATTTTGATAAATAAACAAAATATTTAAAGGAAACGTCAAATACTTTAAATATATTTTATTTGATTATAAGTTTTGGTATCAAGTTGTTTTATTTCTGTACAATAATTTTAAGATCAAGTAAGGTTAGGTTAGGTTAAGTTAATCAACACATTTTCAAAGCTTTCTGGAAGATTAATAGATATTATTATAACTATGAAAATAATAGCTACATTTGCTTAATATTATTACTAAAACAAAAATATATTCATTTTTATAAAATTTGTTGTATGAATCAGTTCTTAGAAATAAATCTTTCACTAGCATTTATTGCTTCAATAATATTATTATTTTATTATGAAAAGCTTATAAACACCCTTCTTGAAAGCATAGGTGTCCGGCCAGATAGAGCCAGAGACTAGTGGCATCCGCCCGGAGCTGGAGACCTTGAAAAAGACCGGGACCGGAGATCTCTAGTATCTCTAAAGATAAAAAAATATATATATATGAATGGAATTTTACCCCTGCTACTAATTATATTTCAACCCAGAATCGTGAAAATAACTCATTTCATCTTAGAAAATGAAATTATCTTTATCATTTATCACTTAGTATCTTCCCAAAAATACCTCTCCCCCTAACTCTGCTTCTCCTCTCCTTCTAACTCTGTTTTTCCTCTCCCTCCTCTTACTTCCCTATACGGAACCTTACCAACCTCACACTACTGAGAATGTATTCTTTTACTGATATCTACAATGAGGTTCCCAAAGTAGCCAGCGTATGCCAGGGGTGCCGCACATTTTTTTAATTTTCTCTGAAATTTGAGTAGTAATACCTTTTTATAATATGGCAACACCATCATTATGCATCGTCTACTACTCTTCGGCCATTTTGTTTTGTAGTCACGTAGTGCGTCTTTGGTTTCGAATGGTTCCGGGTTATTAACATTGACAAAGAGATTTCAGTGGATTTTACGGTAATTTTGAATTATTTTCTTTTTGATTACAAGAAACTTTAATTAGTCATTAGTGATATTAGTGACTATATATATATATATATATATATATATATATATATATATATATATATATATATATATATATATATATATATATATATATATATATATATATACAGTATGTATTTAAATAAATAAGTGGCCTCCGAAATTTCTCTATACACTAAAAAATTCTTTAAGTATCATATCCGTTAATAATATAAAGTGCAGAAGTTAAATTAATTTAATATAATTCGTCGCTGTCAGGAACAAATCTGTAAGTCCATTTGATAAAACCAAACTTAAAAAACATCAGAGAAAATGCAACATTAGTATTTTGAAGAATATGTAAGCGTATCTGAATCTGAACTGAGATTGAAATTATTGTACTAAGAACAATAAATTCCAAAAAATATTAGACCTAAATATTCCTACTTCCGGACCCACAGATTCTATTATCTCACATCCATTTTTATACCATTTTTGAATGATTTAATATTAGGAGAGAGTTTTTTAAATTTTCCTTGCAATTTGTCATACCGAACGGGTAATGTGCCATATGAGAAGATAAAAGCTTTTGTAATATTTACAGGAAAATCTCGAAAGCCCAAATGAAGATTTAGTAAAAGCAGAGATTTATGGAGGTTGAAATGGCATCACAGCAAAGGTCGCTCAAACCATAATGATGGACTAGTTTCTTGTCTGCAGTCACACCAAATATTTACTTTTGTCGTAAATACTGGTAAAGTTTACCTGTGTTTGCTTCAGTAGAAAGTAGTTGTTCAACATTAAGACTTCTAAAAACCTACTTGAGAAATACTTTTTGGAGATGAATGACTTATTGGACTTGCCCTCCTATACACATCGAAATATTGAAATAAAATTGAAGATGTTATCTGGACTTTATTAAATTTAGCAAATTTAGATAGGATGAAAGTTAGTGTTCATATAAATTCCCATTTTTCTCTTAGAAATTTAACATTGTATCCTTCCACTTTATGTATATATATATATATATATATATATATATATATATATATATATATATATATATATATATATATATATATATATATATATATATATATATATATATATATATATATATATATATATATATATATATATATATATATATATATATATATATATATATATATATATATATTTGTATATAAATATATAAAATATATATAAAGAACGATTTTTGTTTGGCCCCCCGAAAATTTCTGATACAAGAAACTGTTTAATTAGTCATTAGTGATATTAGTGAATGTTAGTACTATTTTTGTTGCAGAATTATGGACAATTGACTAAAAACTGAGTCTTTGAAACGAAAAGGTGGCGAACTTGTAGAAACTGAGATGACTGATTCAATAATAATCAGCATCGCCGAATGTGACGAAATATCCCATCAGACTCCTGGCAGCCTAAGCCCAAATTGTTCTGCCTCAGTTCGCGGAAAGGCAACTGACGTCCCAAAGGAGCTTCGAGGAAAAATAAGAAAATATGACCCTAGCTACCTTATTTTGTTTGGCTTTATTCCGGTTGGGAACGAACAGGCACCCGAAGGGCAATGCGTTAACTGTCATAAAGTTGTTGCTAATGGCTGCTTAGTCCCATCCAAATTAAAAAGACATCTGGAATGCAATCATCCTGATTTTGTGCATAAATGTGAAGAAATCTTTAAACGCCGCGCTTTATCTCTTCAGGCAGGTTCATCTATGATGAAGAGAATTTCTAAAAATGAAAATGAAAACGCAACTGAAGCTTAATTTATTGTCAGTTTACATATTGCTAAAACTGGAAAACCGCATTCTATTGCCGAGACATTAATTAAACCTTGCCTGAAGGATGTTGTTAGTTGCATTTTAGGTCCAGATATGGCCAAGAAGATTGATACTGTGCAGCTATCAAATAACACTATAAGCAAGCGAATTAACACAATTTCAGAGTCAGTCGAGAACGAACTTATAAGGAGATTGAAAATTTGTGAATATTTTAGTTTACAGCTTGATGAACTGTACCGACGTAGCGGGACTTGCTGTTCTTCTTGTGTTTGTGAGGTACCCATTAGCAATGCAAATAGAAGAGGAACTTTTGATGAGCGAAGTGCTTGAGACTTACACCACTGGCGACGAAATTTTCAATGCTATCGACAAATTTGTACAGGAAAATGGTTTGGAATGGAGCAAGTGTGTGGATATTTGCAGTGATGGAGCGGCCGCAATGGTTGGAAAAACGAAGGGAGCGGTGTCTAGGATGAAGCAAGTGACAGAAAACGCCACCAGCAGCCACTGTGTCATACATCGGCATTTCCTGGCAACAGGAAAGATGCCACAAGATTTAAAAGTCGTGCTGGATGATGCTGTGAAGATAATTAATCATGTTAAGAGCCGCCCGCTTCAAGCACGCCTTTTAAAACTTACCGCCGAAGATATGGGTATGGATCACTTCCACCTCTTGCTGCACACAGAAGTGCGGTGGCTTTCAAGGGGAAAGATTTTAGCCAGACTGTTTGAACTAAACGATGCATTGGTGGTCACATTTACAGAGCAGTCTTTTATTCAAAAATTAACTGATGTCGATTGGCTGCTTAAATTGGGATGCCTTTCCGAAATATTCGAAAAACTAAATGAAACCACCACATCTCTTCAAGAGAAGGAGACACAATTAGACAAGATAAAAAGACTTGGTAATTTTTTTTATTTTTTGGAAGCGTGTGTTAAGAGTAGACATCTGTCCTTCCTGGTTGCAGGAATTTGTCAAAGAAATGAGACTCATCTTCAAACTGAACTTCCTGAAATGGCTACTGTCACTGAGGGTTTGAAAACCGTTGTTGAGAATTTTCCTGATATTGATCTTCAGTGGAGGATGCCCAGCTGGAGGACAAACCCGTTTCGTGCGACCCGAAACGTAAACCTACTGACAAATGAAGCTTTTCAAAATCTGCTGGACATCAGTGAAGACAGCACTTTGAAACTTAAATACCACGAAGGGGGCCAAGAAGAGTTCTGGATGCAAGTGTATGCAGAAAACAATGCTGTTGGCAATATTGCATCAAAAAAACTTGTGCGTTTTATCCACTTATCTATGCGAGTCTGCATTCTCAACGTATGCTTACATAAAAAACAGATACAGGAGTAAACTTTCAGCGTCAAGTGATTTAAGGGTAAAATTGACAAAACTTCCCATAAACTTAAAGAAAATAATGAAAAATTCATTAAAACAGTTTCATTCTTCACATTAAAGGTAAATGAGCATTAAATTTGCATTGTGTTTTCTTGTTTTCCTAGGACATAAGACTAAGTGGTCAAACCATTTAAGAGTAGTTCTGTCATGTAAATTCTTAGCACAAAAGGGTGCCACGGTGAAAAAAGTTTGGGAACCCCTGATCTACACTATGGACGGTGCCTTATGCTATTCTTTGTAGTGTACTACTCCTCTATCCCATCACCCTTTATGTTAAATGCTACAACACTACTATTGATGTATTTATTTTCCCCTCTATGATTCTCATAATATATGCATTATGAGCTATACAAATGCATGAAACTATAGAGCACAGCTTATTCTATAATTTCCATATGAGGGGGTTTAGTATGTGACAATTTGAATATTGACACTCTTGTAGTAACTTCTCTATAATCTCGAACCTCCTATCTCTCTCTCGATGTCTATGATTATGGGTGATAAGGTCTTCCTCTCTCTCTCTCTCTCTCTCTCTCTCTCTTCCCAGCTGTTTTATTTGAATATAGGGTCTACTTATTTACAATTGAATCTATAGTCCGGGGGCTAGGTAATTTTATTGCTTCCTTTTGCATTCTCACCTCAACTATATATATATATATATATATATATATATATATATATATATAGAATAAGAAGGGAATGGTATATATATATATATATATATATATATATATATATATATATATATATATATATATATATATATATATATATATATATATATATATCATCAGAGCGGCTTGTCTCCTCGAATAAGAAGGGCAGCGTAGACAAGATGAAGGAATTGGCAAAAGAAGAGAAAGAGAAGAAGAAGAAGGAGAAGGAAAGAGAAAAGGAAAAAGATAAAAAATAGATAAGTATGTAAGCGATCATTCGTCTACCCACTCCCGTACATCAGGACCTGTGAGTTGTGGAGAAATATTAAAATTTCATTTAGAGCGAATATTTTTGAAATAGTACAATTAAAAAATATTTGATTTAGTTTAATATTTCTCTAACACTCACGGGTCGGGGGTACGGGGGGTCTCCGGAAGAGTTCTACAGACTCGTTTCGTTAAAACAGCTTTTTCTTTTTATATATTTTTTATTTTTAAATAATAATAATAATTTTTAATACCGACAACAATATACATGCTTTTGCTGCTATTGAAAATTATTATTATTATTATTATTATTATTATTATTATTATTATTATTATTATTATTATTATTATTATTATTATTATTATTATTATATTATTATTATTATTATTATTATTATTATTATTATTATTATTATTATTATTATTATTATTATTATTATTATTATTATTATATTTGAAGTCCCCCCCCCCTCCAATTAGGCCTCTCGAGCCGCCATTATCAATTCGCGTTTTTAAAAAGCACTTGTCAAATGCCACTCGTGGGTAAAAAGGGAACACTTCAATTATAATTATTTAATTAAATAATTACTTTAATTTAAATAATTATTTAAGTCTTCGAGAACTTAAAATGTTTATTTGGGATTGAAATTATTGCATTTCACTTACAGTACTTATTGTTGTCAAACCACAGCCCGAATATGAATGAAATTTTATCCCTTTGCTAAATGGTATTTCGCAAATGTTTTGAAAATTTGACCGTTTTAAAAAATGCAATTATGAAATTTTGAACGTGAATACATTAACTTAAACCAGTATCTTTTCATTGGTAAACAAGGGAGGGTATATATATTACAATGGATTAACCAGTATCTTTCCATTGGTGAAGCAGAAAGTGTATTAGATGAAATCTAGTGGATTATCAGTATCTTTACATTGGTGACCCAGAAAGTGTAGGAGATGCAATCTAGTGGTTTACCCAGTATCTTTCCAATGGTGACCCAGAAAGTGCAGGATTAACCAGAGTATTTTTCCATTGGTAACCTAGCAGAACGGGTAGGAGATGTAATGGAATAGATTAACTAGTATATTTCCATTGGTGGCCAGAGAGGGTAGGATATGTAATCCGATGGATTAACCAAAAGCTTTCCATTGGTGGCTCAGGATGGTAGGATATATAATCCAATTAATTAATTGATGACAAAGAGAGGATAGAAGATGTAACCATGTGGATTAACCAGTACCTGTCCCTTGGTGACCAAAGAGGTTTAGAGATATAATTCAGCGAACTAAACAGTATCTTTCTATTGGTGACCCCAGAGTGCCGGTGCCTATGGAAGATTCAATTCAGGAGGAT
>JABUQX010101584.1:17500-30000 GCA_015478945.1 Trachelipus rathkii
TGGTGAAAAAGTGGAGTCATTTAGCCAAAAAGTCAATTTCTCCTTTACCAGTTATGAGAAGGTAGAATGGAATCCGGCAGAACATGTTACACTTTCTGAAAGAAAAGGGCAGTAGCAGAAACCGCTGAACAAGTAATAGATATTAGTGTTTGGTTGTTATACTCTTCAGTGTTTCTAGTTCCCTCTGGAAATCGTCGCTTTTGAAGAGGAAAGATCTCGAAAGTTCTATGTACTGGTAGATAGATCTCGTTGCTTAAAAGCCATAATAGCTAACAGAGGCAAGATTAGAAGTATATTCGAGTTTAAATTCAAATTTTACGACCAACTTATAATAAGATGTTCAATATATACCCAAACCTAACCTAACCTAACAAATTCAAATTTTACGACCCACTTATAAAAAGATGTTCAATATATACCCTAACCTAACCTAACCTAACTAACAAACTGTCATCCGTCGGATCCTAGGTAGCA
Source organism: Trachelipus rathkii (assembly GCA_015478945.1). Taxonomy (NCBI): domain Eukaryota; kingdom Metazoa; phylum Arthropoda; class Malacostraca; order Isopoda; family Trachelipodidae; genus Trachelipus; species Trachelipus rathkii. The sequence continues at coordinate 17,975 of JABUQX010101584.1, forward strand.
ATTACCTAGAGACGTTCAATCCAAGAATAGGGCTATGCCCGTGAGGTGCAAACTTTTTAATATATATATATATATATATATTATATGTATCATATATAATATTATATTTTATAGTAGAATATATATGAGTATATATATATATATTATATATATGTAATATATATATATGTTGAATAATATTGTTTATTGAATGAAAAAGTTGTACTTTCAATTTGATGTGTTTTGCTACTTTGCCAGTAGAAAGGATTCTGGCAACATGGCCGTATTTTTATAATATCATTATAGTCTTGTTTATTGTTTACAAATATTAAGTAATAGCGTGAATCTCGATGGTTAAACACGCGGTGTATTAATACGGGTTAGTTTCTAGTAAACAGATACATTTATTCAATGTGTTCCATATTCATATGTAGGTTGTTACGCGAGTAGAGTAACGATCTTTCTCTTATCGTGGTACTGAAAGAGTTTGTAAACAAGCCTAATTTGAATGTAAAACAGAAAATGGGAAAGTTAGGCCAGTCGCGGCCTGAGTAGAATTAGGAAATAGTTGCCTAGATAAACCCTATAAGTAGATTAAGAAATAGGTAGATAAATCTCTAAATAGCATTAGACAAGGATTAGCATAGTGTAAATATGGATTTATATCAGTGAGAAAATGTGATTCTTTAAAGGTAAGACAAACTGGGAAGAGTGGAAAAAATAAGGCTAAGTGGTATAACAGATGCATAGAAGCAATCAATGGTAAAAAGTTAGAAAAGCCACAAGAACCCAGTACTTGAAGCACAGTTGAAGGAGAAAAATGCCTACAAGAAAGAAATTAGACAAATTCAACAAAACTCAGTCAGATGCAAAGTTTTTGTTGGTTTCAACCTCAAGCCAAAAGTATTAGAAGTCAAATAAGGAACTTTTAAAGCCAGATGAGTATGGAAGGAATACAGCAAGATCTTTTTTGCACGGAGTTGAAAGAAACAAAGTTACGATGTTTGTTACAGTTTTCTTCTTAAAATGGAATTGAGAAATTAGAGCATGGCTGGAAATTTATCTTCAATAAGGACAGCTCTGGGGTAATCTTCAGGAAGAAATTGTCAAAATTCAAGAGAAGAATGAAGGGACATTGCCAGAGATATTTCTCATAGTAAGATTTTTGGAAATTTTGCCAAAGGATTTTTCAAATTTCAAACTACATGGCTCATGATTTCATAGTAATAGAAAAGGAAAGAAGTATAGTAGATTTGGTAACTGGGTTTGCCAGAGCAAATAGTTGGCATCAGAACGGTTTTAAGTCAGAAATCAGAAAGCCGTTACAATAAAAGGAAACTCATGAGAAAATTAGTAACCAAGAATTAAAAGAAGAAATTTCCTTGTAATTATTGCATTTAGAAGGTCACTGGATCAAAAATTGCAGAAAATGGATTGCAGATGGGAAAGAAAAATAAAGCCCGAAAGAAATGCAAATTTTGAAAATAAAAGAAAATTCAAAAGCTAAAACAGAGAAGTTAATGCCTTTTCGTTAGCGGTAGATGAAAAGTTTTTTATTTCCGAGAGAAAATGTAGAGAAAATTGGTATTTTGATAATGGCGCTACAAACACATTTGTAAAATTGTGAAAAGTTATTTTTAAAACTTTTAATGAATTGAGCATTCAGTCAAGGTAAAATCAGCCAATGGTCAGGAAGCAAATGTGTTAGGATATGGACATTTGAAGAGTAGAATCATTTGTATGATGAACCAAGATTCTCAATTATTTTGAAAATGTAAGTCTGTTCTGATATTTAAAAATATTTATTTTCAGTATTGGCAGCTCATGATAAGCATCCAAATAGTGAATTTATATCTGAACCAAGTGTATGTAGTTTTATGGTAGACAAAAAAGCCTATTTTAATGGCTATTGTAAACTAAAGGAAGGGCTATTCAAAGTTGCAATGAAAGCTAAAATCTCCCATATACCAGAAATAAATGCAGCTTGAAGAAAAGGAATCTATTACTAGATTTATAGTCGATGAAAGAATGGGACAGATGTCAGGATCAGAGGCACATAAAAATCTGATTCAAAAGAGAACTAAATTTGAATACTCAACACTTGATAACAGATAATTTTGTAAACGAGGGACTGTAATTAGAATGTGAAAAAATGCAGAATCGTCAGAAATTTTGGAAAAAAGACCCAGATAGTACTAAGAGCAGGAGAATGTGCATATTTGCAGATGTTTTCTGTGGAACGCATTTCAAAGTATTATCAACCCAGGTTGTATAAATTATTGTTGTATGTGTTTCCAAGATGATGTTCTGCAATAAAATGGAGATTTGTATATTGTGTATTAATAGAAAAATCTGGGGAAGTTGTAGAAAATTGGAGTAAAAGAAAAAGAAAGAGCAATATGGAGAGGAATAAATAACAGTACTTGAAGAGAGAAAAGTAACAAGCACATCCAATCAGAGAATTTTTAAGTTAATTATGGCTTAGAATTTAATAATAAGTAGTTAAAAAGCTTTTACATAAATATGGTGTAAGACACAAAGGTTAACCGGCTCCATATACTCCACAACAAAATAAAGTGGAAAAAGAAAATAGAACGCTAGTTGAAAGCGGCTAGACACTGCATGTATTCAAAAGTAAAATTTCACAGTAAGTGTTGGGCAGAATTCATGTAAAACACAGCAAGCATATATAGATAAATAGATGGATAGTCACAGTTTATGGGAAACGCCTTTTGAAATCTGGTATGATAGAAAGCCCCAGAATCAAGCATCTAAGTGTAATCGGAACAGCATGTGAGTGGGTGGATTCAGAGTCAGAGAAAAGAAGAAGTTAGACCAAAACAAAATCAGGGGTGTGTTAATTGGTTATGATGGAGCTTGAAAGCATACAGGAATATATGAGTAAGCAATCATTTTGTGTTATGATGCAGAGATTGTAGATTTGAAAAAGAAGAACTTTCAACTTCAATAGATCGTAGTGTTCGAGAAAAAAAAATAAAAAGAAAGAAATCAAATAGAGAGAATACAGAAACTGATGACAGTACATCTATAATTAGGTTTAACTCATCACATACACGAAGCAGAATCTGATTAGAGGAACAGTATCTGAGTACAGAAATACGAATCTGATGACAGAGAACGGAATTGATTAACAGAAATAGAAGTCGTGATTCCAGAAGAAGAAGAACAAGATATAATAGTAAGCACAAAACAATTAAGAGACAGATGCAGTAAGTTAAAAAGGGCCGCATCAAGGTTTGATGACTACAGTACTTATCTATTATGAAGATATGGAAGAACCTGAAAATTACAAAGAAGCTATGCAGAGTAAGCATAGTCTGCTTTTCTTAATTGCAATGAAGAAATGAAATGAATCATTGAAAGCAAATCAACTGGGAACTAATTAAATATCCCCACTAAACAAAAGAAATGGATTTAAATAAAATTAAAAATGAATCCAGATGGTACAGTTGACAAATATAAGTAAAGCAAGATTAGTTGCAAAAGGGGTATAGTCCACAATAAAGGAATTTGACTATGAAGCAGACATTCAGTCAGTAGCAATAATGCAGTACTGGTAAGGACTTTATAAAGTGTGGACCTAAAGAAAATATGTCCTTAATACAATTTGATATTTCAACAGCATTTCTTTAGTGGAAATTTTATCAAGAAGAAATATATATGAAACAACCGCAAAGTTTTGAATGGGACAAGAACAAAGTATGCAAGAATTAAAACGGAGTTTGTATGGGCTCCAAGCAAAGCACCAAGATGCTGGAATGAAAGACTTGGAAAGTTTCTTTTCAAAACTTAGTTTTGGTAAAAGTACAGCTGTTGATCCTTGTCTTTACATAAGAAATCAGAATGGACTTAAAATCCATACTTTCATTATATGTTGATGATGGACTAGTTTGCATCAACAAGTCAAGCAGAATTGGTGAAATTTTTTAGAGAAATTAACAAAAGGAATTCAAAATAACATATAAACCTGCAACAAATATTTTTTTAGGAATTGAAATTGAATCCAGAAATGATGGTTCAAAGAAAATATTAGTCAGTCATGTTATACTGAAAGAATACTAAAGGAATTTTGGTATGGACATTGCCAATGCAAGTGGTCAACAACGCCATTTTAAAAGGATATGTTACAGCATGATATTAGAAGCCAAGGAGAGTTTCCCCCCTTTAAAACAGAAAAATCAAAAAAAAAACATAGGGATCTCTTCTATATCTTGCAACAGCAACAAGACCAAATATTGCATTTGCTGTTAATTATCTTGCCAGAAGTGTTGAAAATCCATCAATAGAAGAATGTTACAAAAGTTAAAATAGTGTTCAGATACTTAAGGGGTACGCAGGAGAAAGGTATTATTTATAAATGTGATTCTGAACAAAATCATCTGGAAGGGTACAGTGATGCAAGATAATGCTGGGGACTTAAGAACAGGGCATCAACAACTGGAATTCGTTTGTTTATATGCTGGAGGAACAATTTCATGGAGTAGTCAATAAAAGCAAAGTTCAGTTGCTATTTCCACAACAGAAGCTGAAATAATAATGGCAGCAAGTGAAGCAACACAGAAATTGTGTGGCTTCATCAACTTTTGGAAGAAATTACAGAAGTCTTCAAGAAACCTACTCTTTGGATTGACAATGAAGCAGCTATTAAACTCAGTAAGAATCCAGAATTTCACAAAAGGGACCAAGCACTATAAAGTACGCCATTTCTTCATTAGAGAAAAAGTTCAAAATGATTAAATAAAATTAAGCCAGAGTAGACAGCGAAAGAACTTGCAGATATGGACTCACAAAGCTTACATCAACCAAGTGTTTATGATTGCCTGAACGAAAAATTGATGGACCTATACCAAAGCGTTGCAGAATCAAACAATAAGGGAGAGTGTGAATAATTTGTTTATTTTTTGACTACGTATATTTTATAACTATAGTTTTGATGTTTTCGCTACTATTTGAATTCATGCGTATTTTTTAATAATAATGGTCATAGTCTTGTTTATTGTTTACAAATATAGATAGCGTGAATCTCGATGTTTAAACACGCGTGTGTATTATAGGGTTAGTATTTAGTAAAATATCCATATTATTCAATGTGATTTCATTATTCATATGTAGGTTGTTACAGTAGATACGGTATCTACTTTAACAATATATATATGGTTCATGTCGGTTATCTGCTTCCAGGTAAGCTCAAGTCAATTTTTTTTAAAACCTACGTTATCGAACAAAATGTACAATGCGCGCATGGTGCCAGAAGCGTATTTCTTTTTTAAACAATGCAAAGTGAAAAAATTTATATGTATACGTAATAAATAAAATTACGTTAAGTAGGTTATGATACGGTTAAATAAATCTCCTGTCGTTGCATTTAAATTTTTTTTTTTTCCATATTGTTTTTAAAGGTGTGAAGCTCTTTTATTTACTATGTAGTTTAAATGTGACCTACCATTTTTGTTTCAATTTAATGAAAATGTGTTCGAATCCATGCAATCGAATGCATATGGAGGTGGAGGCAGATAAGCGACGATGATATATATATATATATATATATATATAAAATATATATATATATATGATATATATTTATATATAATTATATTATATAGTATATATATTACTATATATAGTATATAGTATATTAGTATATATATATGTACGATAATTATAGTATATATTATATATTAATATATATATATTAATATATATATAAAAGAGGAGTTTACCTGTCCGACCGAAACAACAATTTGATCATCTCCAGATCATAAACCCTTGCAAGCGGCCTGACTCTGCATTGCTATCGGAGCTTTCTCCTCTCTTTACTGCCTCTCCCGTTCTTCCACTGGTGCTCTTGGCCATGGCTTATCGAGCTAGTGATTTCCGGTCAGATGGTCCGTTGACCTTGCAAGTTGGTGCCCAGTCGAAGCGCCCTCGTCGCCTCTTTCAATCCCGTTCCCAGGAGAGTGCTTCTGCTCCCATCAGCAGAACCCTCAAAGTGGGTGGGACTCTATCCACTTCCTTCCGCCTTGATGAGCAGGATTATTCCATCGACTCATTGTCGTCACCTGACTCCTCTATGGCAACATCTCACAGACCTGGTCTGGATGTGGTACCTTGTAATTGCCCATACGGACCATTTACCTATTAGTTTTTCAGCCATTGAATCTAAAGTAGTGCGGCAGGAACTGCGAACGTTGGAGGACCCCTTGGATGAAGGTTGGTCAGTTGTTTCCCTCCGACGTGCCCGGAGGAGTAAGGCAGGTTTCGCCGCTTTTGAGGGTCAGAAATTGGATCTTCCCCGTAACTTTGATCACTCCTCCTTGCCACCTCTTGATCGGGCAGTACCCCCGCATCAAGTTTGTTCCTCGCCGAAGAGCCCTTGGTCTTGTCGTGTGATTCTGGACCACACTTCGATCTAGATAGCTGTACGGACACTTCACTTGGGAACTCTGTGAGTTCTCATTCCTTGGTTACAATCCTGCCATCCACTGCCTGCGAGTTGCTTGATGCAATCCCATTACCGGAAACTGCCCCTTCAGGGACCCTTAGTACTATTGATGTGGACATTGCTCTCTCCCCATTTCCTGAACCCTCGTGCCCTCCTGACGTCCGCCTCTCACGTACCGATGAGAAAGAGACGGTTGGCTGGAATATTTGGGGACCCCCTTCTTTCCCCACCTGCTGACCACACAGTGGACGCCCCTCCGTCTCCTCAATCATGCTTGTCTGTTCTTCATGACTTGCCAATGCAGCCGGGATATACAATAGTTCATCAAGATCTTTCTTTGCTATCTGCCTCTTTGCCAGGTCATACCAGGGACCCTCATAAACGTATCGAGACTGTTGTTACCGATTGTCCAACTGATTAAATTACTTTGTTCATCAATAATGGCCAATTTCTTTCAGTTGATTGCCGTGGTTATTACCCAAATTCTGAAGAGCTCACTATTCTAATATGTACAAGACTGCGTGTATTTGTCTTCAGAAATTACAGCTATGCGGACGGGATTTTCTTTCTCCGTCCTAGTACCAATCTCCCTTGAAATCTTTTCACAGTGGTACCAATGACCGAGGGGGAGAGGGAATCCTTGTTCATAAACAAGAATCTTATACCCTTCTTTCTCTAACTACACCCTTGCATGCCGTGGCGACTCGCCTATATTTCTCTAAAGCCTACACAGTTTGCTCCCAATACTTAGCTCCAATTTGTAGCTATAATGCGAGTGATCTAGCAGATCTCTTGAAGCAGCTATCCACCCTGGTGGTTCTTTTAGGAGACTTTAATATCAGACATCCTTTATGGGGTGACACGGTCACCTCCCTACATGCCAACGTTCTTATTAACCTGGTGCTTCTCTTTTCTCTGGGTTGTCTCAATACGGGTCTCCCCACTTATGAACGCCTAGATACCAATACCTTATCTTGCATTGATGTGTCCCTATGCTCTATTTCTGTAATGGATTTCTTTCAGTGGTTCCGCTTCAACCATCTAAGAGGTAGCGATCACTACCCGATTTTTATGGAGGAGACTACATTGTCCACTACGCTTCTTCCGAGCTCGAAATGACGGTACGACAAAGCTGATTGGCTTGCTTTCCAATCAGAAACAGCTGTTTCTGTTTACCCAACGAGGTCTCTTCCCTCTGTTGAGGATGCCTTCAGCTACATTTCCTATACCGTTCTTGGAGCAGCTACGGCCCACATTCCTTGATGTTCTGCTAGAAGCAGCCCAGCCAATCCCTGGTGGTCCCAGGAATGTTCGCTTGCAAACCGGGAAAAGAGAAAGCTTTTCTCATATTTTAAGAAACAACCAATCGTCGATAACCGCATCATCTATAAGGCAACCGCAGCTAGATCTCGCTGCATAGACCGTTTTACCTGTAAATCGTACTTTAGAACATGTGTCCAGTGTTAGCTTTGAAACCCCCTTATCCTCAGTATGGAACGTTGTGAGATGAATCTCCAGGCGTTCTAATGGCTCTCCTCCAAACACTCTTCGACATGGAACAACCATTTCTGACATTTGTTCGGCTCCGGCGCCTGTTGCGGACGCTCTTGGCAACAGTTTTGCATCTTACTCTAGTGTTTCTCACTATACAGAGGTATTTCAAAGAATCCAAACCTCTACTCCATCTCCAAACTTCTCCACGAGACAAGGGGAGGATTTTCTCTATAACCTTCTTTTCACTCTACTTGAATTTGCTACGGCTCTCTCAAAATATAAAGATGGTGCCCTCGGTCCAGAAGGCATCTCCTTCATGATGATCAGACACCTACATCCAACTGCATCTGCCCACTTACTGGACCTCTTCAACAGGATTTGGGTGGAGAATGTCTTTCCCTTCTTATGGTTGATGGCTTATGTGATTATATTCCAAAACCGGGAAAGGACCCACATATCACAAATAATCATTGATCTATCTCTCTTAACTGCAAGCTGCTCGAAAAGATGGCTTCTGGTCGCTTCATTCCTGTGTTGGAGGGCTTGTATGGCTTCTTCAGTTTTCAGTTCGGGTTCCGGCATCATCGCTCTGCGGAAGATCCTCTGCTTGGCCTCGACATTGGCGAGGCGTTCTCCAGCCATAATTTCGTGCTGGGTCCGTTTTTTTGATTTGGAGAAGTCATACAACACATGGAGGACAGGTATTCTTCTTAAATTGCACTCCCGAGGGCTCCAAGGCCAATGCCGCAGTTCATTGCTAAATTGCTCACTGACAGATCCATCAGAGTTCCCTGCTCTGCCGTTTTATCCACACCTTTTGAGATGGACGAGGGGGTCCTCCAAGATAGTGTCCTCAGGGTCACACTTTCTGTTATTGCTTCAATGACATAGTCAATTCCATTTCAGGCCCTGTCAAATGCTCTTTGTATGCGAAAGACTTGAATATTTATGTCTCTGGTGCCCGGATTTCACATCTTGAGCGTCAGCTCCAGTTGGCAATTAGTAACATCACTACATGGGGTGATTCACATGGTTTTCGTTTATCTCCATCCAAGACGAGGGCTATGCTGTTCAGGAGCAGGGCTGGGAGGGGTTTTCATTCCATACCCGAACCTGAGCTCTTCTTATGTGGAACACTCACTCCGGTGGTATCTCAAATCAGATTCCTCGGTCTCCTTTTGGACGATCGACTTTCCTATGCACCACATATCACACACCTGAAGACTGTTACAAGACGCTTGACTTTCTCCGCTATCTCTCGGCAAAGTCCTGGGAGGCTGATTGCCCGTCCCGTTTGCGCCTCAACACTGCCCTCGTCTTGTCCAAACTAGACTACGGGAGTGTAGTGTATGGACAGTCTTCAACTATTTTACTTCGCATGGTCGATCCTGTTCAAAATATTGGGCTTCGACTCGCGACTGGTGCATTCCGTTCCTCCCCTAAAGAGAGCCTAGAGGTGGAGGCCACCGTGATAGCTCTCTCTTCGTAGAGAACGCATTATGTGCTCTGCATTCCTTCGACACCATATCTCTACCACCTCACCCATGTTGCTGATTTTGAAGAGGGTACCCCAGCTGCTGCATTACTGGTCTTTTGCGGAGATAGTGTATAGCTATCTCACCAAATTGCATATACTTTTGCAGAGAGTATTGTCATTCTCATATGGAACTAACCACTTCCCATTACTTTGTCTTCTTCGGCAAAATGTTTAACGTCACACTTCCTCAACTTCACCCTCAGATGGACCATAAGTTACAACCACACAAATTGACTTTCTCAAACTAAATTTAATCATCAGTATTCTAGTACTCTGACAAAATCCACCAGTTCTGTGCCACAGTCATTCATCAGAATCGCAACTCCTTCTCTCCCCCTCTCCACTCCAGCATACACGCATTTCATCCCACACCAGTAGTCTTCATCGCTTCTTTTCGTCTTTGATTCAGTCATAGAATCAAATTTACCCTTTCTAAATACATTCAACTCCTCGCCATTCCATGTACCCAGACGATTCATGCAATTTCGCCAAAAGATACACGGACGCTTACCGCGGTCACGACCAGCTATGAGGTGTTGTCTGTAATAGCAGTAATGTTTTATGGTCCGTGTGTGATAAAGGAGAGTCTATTTCAATATAAGAATGTGGATATGAGCGCATGAGGGGGGGAATCATTGAGCACTGGAGTGTCATGGGATATAACCTACACCCCAAATGCCCAGGGGGAGGTAATCTTGTCGTTTCCATAGTGCTAATTTTCTCAATATATAATTAATAATATACATTACAATCTTAATATGGATGGCAAAAACACTAATACTTTAAAAAAAATTAACATGGGCTCTTGTTTAACATACGGACTTAAAAGTTTTTCTCCTTCTGAAAAGTTGATTTGCCAGCTTCTCTGTTTTAACACGTGATTCGCGATATTATGAATAATATGCAACATCAAACTAAATTAAAATACTGAAAAATAATGAAGAAAAATGGGGAATTCTATAAAACCGAAATATAAAAACAAAAAATTTGCGGTTTCTAGCACACTAAAAAAAGCAAAATGGGAACAAGACTGAAAATCTCCTTACAAGTACAATTGTTCAGTACCTGTTACCAACCCTGCCTCACACAAGAACAACAAGACTTCTCCCCCCAAAATTTGCAACCATTGCAAAGATATTGAACAAACAAAACACCTTATTTCAGATTTTAAAAATGCAAATCTATAAATAGTGGATCCACAGGGGTTTAATCCAATATCCCAATTAGGTGCGGTGTAGTGCGGAAAAATCCGCAGCTCAGCAAACCCTAATCTCAATCCTTTTCATTAATGTCCTACCTGTCATTTCCACTTTAAAGGATTATTAAAAACTTGCAAATAATAAATTTTATTAAAATAATTCTTACACACATACACAACACTGAAAGTACATTTAATAAGTACACTTAGTGTAAATATAGGAATGCTTGCTTTAACCATTAAATGCTCTGACTGATATAAGCTTTCCATTACCTGTGATATTCTAATTTATCATATATATATATATATATATATATATATATATATATATATATATATATATATATATTATATATATATATATATATATATATATATATATATATATATATATATATATATATATATATATATATATATATATATATATATATATATTATCATTACCATAAATAGAACCACAATTCTAATAATCTAAAAATAAATCTCAAAAAAAAAAGTTGTTGACTATTAAAATCACTTTTTATAAATAATAATAATAATAATAATAATAATAATAATAATAATAATAATAATAATAATAATAATAATAGCCTACAGTAAAGAACTGGAGGACAAAAAGGACGCAACAATTTTTCACAAAGCCTGACAGTGCGGCTTTATTGGTCTAAAAAGTAGGCCTAAATAATAATAATAATAATAATAATAATAATAATAAACGTACAAGCACCAAGACAGTATTTTCTCACAGTGAATTTAAAAAATTAAAAAATTATTCAAGTGTATTTCATAGATACTTGCTATTAGACTCATTAAGTTTGGGGGGGGTATTGGGGCATTGCCCTAGTGGAGAGTGGGATTAAAGGGAGTAGTGGAAGTCATTATATATATATATATATATATATATATATATATATATATATATATATATATATATATATATATATATATATATATATATATATAATATATATATATATATATATATATATATATATATATATATATATATATATATATATATATATATATATATATATATATATATATATATATATATATATATATATATAAAAGTCTCTTTATATATATATATATATATATATATATATATATATATATTATTTACCTTTCCTATTAATAATAATAATAAGAAAAAATATTATGGTGGTTAAAATAAGGCAAGCAAACAAACTATTTTTCACAAAAAAAAAAAAAAATCTTAAAAAGGTTAGGGTTAAGGATACGCAACACGGTCAGTCATGCTATCGCCTCGCAAGCGATTGGTTACTAGATCGATTCTCGTTTTCCAAAGTTCCCACAACCTTTCATATGAGTATGGAAAATTAAAATGA
>JABUQX010101584.1:35000-40000 GCA_015478945.1 Trachelipus rathkii
AATATATATATATATATATATATATATATATATATATATATATATATATATATATATATATATATATATATATATATATATATATATAATATATATATATATATATATATATATATATGCCATTAGCAGGGCAGCAGGGTGGTTGGCTATGGATAGGGATGACAGAGCCAAACGGATGGATGGAGCTGAGAATAGCCAAGATGTATAACTCTAGTAATTAGTAAAATGACAACACTTTTGCAAGGGAATATTTAAGAAATCTAAAATATTGTGGACAGTGGTTGCAAATGGCTAGTAAGGAGGATTCTGGATCACTTCACTCAAAATAGGAGATAAGTCAGATGGTGCAAAAGTTTGGAAGCGAAGGAAACTGGTGCACTTAAGATGTTCTCTTCGCAATAAGTAAGGCATTACATCAACCTGAACTTCAAGGCTCACTTTGGGCAAAGACCTTAAAGCTTCGGTTGCTGTGTGCTTGCCTCATTTTTTATAAGTTCCAACAGGTGCAAGAGGGTTGAGAAGGCTTGTCCATACACTACGCAGTCATAATCTAACCTTGGAATCCACAGTTGAGGCAATGCCACCAAAGTACCGAACAAAACATGATCCCTTAAGGTCGTCTGGAGAATGACCACTCTTTTGTTGTTTTTAAATTTCACAACTATTCAATAATAATAATCAGTCAGATGATGAAGGTTGAAATGTGGTTTCTAAGCACAAACTCTGTGAGGGAAAGGAACTTTTGGAACCCGGTTTTGTAAACTCTTGTGCCGTGGAGAGAAATCTGAACTTTTCTTAAAGGCGCTTGCCAATTAACTTAGTGGGCGGAGGAGACAGACAGACATTCTAAGAAACATGTCTCTCAATGATGTACTGTCGGTACACCAGCAACTGGAGTAAAAATTGTGCCCACAGAAGTAGGAGCATTTAACTTGAAACACCTTGAGGGATGGTAAATGGTGTAGGTAGAGGGTGAATCATGGCGTCTAGTCCAAAGTTTTTTAAATTAATAGATCCAGCAATCTTTTCCATTTCATTACCCTTGACAACATGGTTCTGAGGCCAAACTTGTGTCGCATCCATATTAGCATATTATTAAGAATCCTTTCTATGGATTTCAGGTCCATATCACTAGCACGTGGGGGTTCCGTGTAGAGTGAGTAAGAGATACCTCCGTTTAAAAATGCTCCAGAAAGGCCCAGGGGCTCAGGAAAAACAAAGAGATCGAGGGGACCTTTCAAACCACGAAAAAAGAAAACCGGTAGCGCTGGTATTGACAGATTCAACCTTCCATTATCGTGGAGGAGATATTGACACTCACCTAACGTCCTAACCCTCTGATAAAAGAAAAATGTATACATACATGAAAGTATACATAGAGCAAACAAATAAAAAAAGGAATACAACTGAAAAATAAAGACAAATAATACAAATTAAAGCAATAGGCACAAAATCATAAATCAAAATCAATATCATTAATAATAATAAAAATAATAATAATAATTTTTCTGAAGTGTATGTACAGGAATAATAACTACACACTATGAAGCGATTGGGTTGGGGTTCAACACCAGGGATTCCAACTTGACAAAACAGAAATGATTGATGGTTTGAGCTATTATATCTTGAATAACAAATTTAAGTTGCGTTAAGATGACAAAATGATATTGAACAAGAAAAACAGAGGTCTTAGACAGGATAAAAGAGAGAGACGATGTTCATTGGTGACGACAGTGGTATATAGTGCAGAGAAGAACTTATTTCTAGAGGCCCCTAGTACTCTTTTCAGACTATGAAAATATTACCAAGAAAAAATGTGCACATATTCTGTTCTTGAATTTAGCTCACACAAACGAACAAGTCCGTTCATATGATAAATTTCAGAAATTAGAACGTTTTTTAAAAGAATGATTTAATAAATATATATATATATATATATATATATATATATATATATATATATATATATATATATAAATCCATATCTATTATATATATATATATATATATATATATATATATATAGTTTTAGTTTATTTACATTTTAAAATTGAACATTTTTTTAATATCCTATACTTTTTCCACAAGATTAATAACACCTTTGCGGACTCTTAAAATAGACGATTTCTAGCCCTTCCCTGAAAGGGAATTTTGTAATACACAAAAAAACATTCTCAACAAAAAAGTAACGTGTTCCAGGGGAAAAGCTCCGATTTTCGGGTATTTTTCCCTTTCCCTGTTCTCATTCAAGAAAATGTTTACTAAGAAAATTCGCAGGAAATTCTGTCGTGTAAATAGGCTATGAGGTATTACATCCAACTATGATGTGGTGAACCAAAAGAGGAGTGTGTGACCGTCAAAATGAACTTAGATAGCACAGGAAAGCTCAACCACACCTCACGAGGAGGTTTTATTAGTACGGAGACTTGATTATGATATGATGATGATAATACAACTAATAGTAACAAGAAATAATGTAAACTCAGTCTGAAGGAGGGTGAGGGAAAGATCCTGAACCCTATGCTTGCAAAAAACAAAAGCAAAACAAGATATGAGGATTCATAGTACTTGGGTGTGACATTCTCCATCAAGAGATTGTGACCAATAATCGTCAAAAATTTTTACCAGTCCACTCGACCGATGAGCAATTACAATAAAGTTATAATGCTAGGGTGGGTAATATTTCACGAACAATGAGCAGTAGACATTATTCAAGGGTTAATACCAAGAAACATCAGCACAAGTTTGAGGTTTATGTGAGCTCTATTTTAAAATTGTGCGAGTTTCATTTTGAGATATCCCTATAAAGGAGATCAGTCTGACTTTTGACGCGAGTAAGCTGGGATGGAGCTATAGTCTAACATAAAATAACAATTGTCTAAAATTTCTCACCGATTACTGCGCGAAATGGAAGAGTTGACAAAATAAGTATTCAGATAATTCAAATGTTTCTATATCTGTAGTCAAATGGCAATTTAGCATATGTATAGTCCTTAGCAATGTGTTTAGGGTAGCTACTATATGTTTTCTTGTTAGCAGTGGAATTGGAAAGTGAGTAACCAATCTATGAATGAAAACCCCACAACTATTATCACTCCCCCCTACAGGGATTTTGGATGAATCAATGCATTGCATTCGAATGGGGTTCATTAAAAAACAAATATGAGTTTATGAATTTCCAGCTAGTTGTTACAAAAATAGTTTGAAAGAGACACAACTTCGATCGGAAATACTCTAATTCTCACCAACTATAACATATTGATGACAAGAATAACTCGTAGACAAATGTTAGACAGTCTTGAAGAATAAAAGAATGACTAATGTGGAGCGAAGTATTAAAATTTGATGTTTATCACAACTCTCCTTTTTGATTGGGGAACTCTGCCATGAGTGATAGTAACGCTTAAAAAAAAAACACCTGCAAAAATCCTCATTTGATTATTTCTTCTGCTTTTCACAAAGACAAAAAAAATATCTAAATTCAAAAGCACCCATAACCATAGCAACGAGAAAAAGAATCACAATAAGAAAGCCAACACATGCACCAAACAATCTTTCCCACATAAAAAGTACGACACTGAACCCCTCATCATGTTGCTATAACTCACAATGTCTATTCTAATCACACCGCAATTCAAACCCCTTTTCCATTAATGATTCGACTCCAACATCCTTCTCAGTTTGAGATCTTTGACCGTAGATTAGCCGTCTATAAAGTGAAAGTCTAGATTTTCTGAACTTAAACCCCCTGGGTTGGTAACTCAAATCAAAGTTTCCCGCCAACGTCCTAGCAATTTTCCAAAGTTTACCCTGGTGTGAACATGGGTAATAATGCAATAAATATAAATGCAATATATATATATATATATATATATATATATATATATGCAGATATATATATATTATATATATATATATATATAAATATATAAATATATATATATATATATATATATAGAAGATATATATATATATATATATATATATATATATAATCACCCACCTTTTCTCCCCAAAGACTGGGGATAAGGTGCGATACAGGCACCGGAAACAGAAAAGTAGTGAAGAACAGACGCAAGTCAGAAAAGAAACCCATTTAATACTGACCTTTTATACCTTTTTAGTGAGAACCTGCTCCAGTCAGAAAACCACCCCAAGAGTTTCCACGGACCTGCACCCGACCGTCACTATGGCATCCGTCAATGTAGAGTTCATCCTTTAGCCCCAGGTACAACCATACCCCCCCCTCACAAACCCCGCTATTCACTCCTGTCCTTTATTCTCGGCCTCTGCCAAACTCATATTCCTCTCCTCCAGGCATTCCTTTACTGCCTCAATCCACTTTTTTTTCAGTCTCCCAGCAGGTCGATTACCAGCACACTCAATCCTCATTATCTTATTATCAGTTCTCACAACTAACACTCCCCCTAAGATTGTCCATCTGAGCACATTGTATCTCTTAGATCATTCTGGTCCTGAACTACACTCACTACTATACATTAACACAGGTACAGTACCTCATGTAAGACCTAGCGCACTCAAGACTTAGTCCCTTTACATCCACCAAGGTTTTAATTGCACCAGCCACCTTCCTACCATTCACAACTTTCCTACTAAATTCTGTATCATCCGTTCCATTTTCATCCAACATATATCCTAAATATTTAAACTCAGACAGTTGTTCCAGTTGTTCACCAACCAACATAACTTCGCACAGAGGGCTGTCCTCGTTCACAACCATAACCTTACTTTTATCTAAGTTTACTTTCAAATCCCTTCTTTTACACACCCTGCCAAATGCCTCTACCAATCCCCTCTCAAACTCTTTTTCAGAATTGCCACACAAACCAAATCAATATCCTATATATATAATTAGTGAAGTACCTATCATTCATTCTAACACCATCCCCTGCCACCCACACCTCTAATTCTTTCATAAACCCCATCCATATACAAATTGAATAACCAAGGAGACATAACACATCCCTGCCTTACTAGGT
>JABUQX010101584.1:45000-50000 GCA_015478945.1 Trachelipus rathkii
GTACAGAACAGTTTATAAGCCTTTTGCCGTTGACTCGACCCTGTCCAAAAGCCGGGTGAAACCAGAGCCCCCCCCCAAGAGATGAGACCTTTGTATAGCGGAGCAACTGGAGAAAAGGGGGAAAGTCTCACAGTCTAAACAGAACTTCCAGGCCGGCCCTAGCAACCGTTGTGGTGTGAGGTTTCCAAGACATTTTGTTCATGTTAAGGCCAAGGGGATGTTTATATTGTCAACAGGAGAGACGATAGAACCGTCGTGAAAGAGACAGGAAAGTTAGAAGGTATTTTGGAGAAGGAGATTTGTAAAAGTTGGGTTTTTAAAGAATTGAATTTCACAGTTATTTCTATCCATCAGCGAGAATAAAATCGGAAAGATTAAGACGAGAGGCAATTCCAGAAGTAAAAAGTGGGAGTAGATTGATTGGAGTTAAAGAATGAAGGGTCGAGTCATTGGCATACGAGTGGATAGAGTTAGATGTGCAGGTGAGAGATCATTAATGAAAAGTAGGAATAAAGTAGGAGATAAGACAGAACCCTGAGGAACACCACTATTGACAGAAAAGAAGAAGAAGTCGCCCCATCAACAACAGCCGATATTGAGCGATTTGAAAGAAAGCTAGATATAAGTAAGCAAAGCGGGAGGGGAGCTGAGAGCAGTGACGCGCAAGCATACTCGGTCAAATGCTTTGATATGTCAAGCGCCACCACCCAAGTCTCCCGTAGTTCCTAAGAGCGAAAAACCATAAATCGGCTAGACGTATATCGCCAGTAGACTTTTTGCAACGAGAGCCGTACTGCGATCGAGTGAGTTTCCAGATGATCTGAATGAGAGTTGGAGAAGGGTTTCAAAGATCTTTGATAGAATACAAGTGAGAGCTACAGGCTATAGTTAGAAGGACCAGAGCGGCTTCCTTTTCTCCTCTCTCCTCCCTCCCCCTCCGGAATAGGTTGGACATGTGAGAGCTCCAACACTGAGGAGGGAAAGTGCTAGTATTGGAGCATATAGAGAATAAAGTTGAGCGGAGGGCCGAAAAGATTAGCCTTTTCAGTTGAGAATTAGCAACACAATGAATGATCAGATCGAATAAGAGGAGGAAAGGCAGATTTACAGAAGTTGCCAGGAGATGAAAGATTTGTCAGTAGGAGAACCAAGGAGGTTAGCACTTTCGTTTGATGAAATTTTAGCGCCCTTTCGTTTGAAGAGTATCCCTGCAACGATTTCTAGCTGATTGAAAATTAGCGAGAGTGATATAGGAGAACGAGAATTTTCAACACACCCGATGCGTACTTTCTCTAGCCTGAATGGCCAGAGGATAAGCACGATCGAACCTGGATTATGAGGAAAGAAAGATTTAGTTTTAGAATTAATGAATGAGGAAAGAAAAAATTTATCTGGAAGAAGGAATGAATTCCGCTCATCCCATCAACGACAGCTCCCTCCCTTATCTTTAAATCTTTATACATCCATCATTATTCTTATTGAGGTAGCCACTTTAGTATCATCCGTAAACTTGGAAACCTTACATTTAAGTCCCTGGTCTAAATATTTTATACATGGATGAGGAACTGCCACTTGACCTAAGAAATCGTTGCGGACCACAAACATGTCTCCTCATTTCCATTAATAAATACTTTTCATTTTCATCGATTAACTATTATTATTATTATTATTATTATTATTATTATTATTATTATTATTATTATTATTATTATTATTATTATTATTATTATTATTATTATTATTATTAGACTTATGCAACCAAAAAATTTTGATTGGTTATATAATTTCGAGGGCTTTGAACCCATTGAACCCGCTGTTTACAACTTTATATATATATATATATATATATATATATATATATATATATATATATATATATATATATATATATATATATATATATATATATATATATATATATATATATATATATATATATATATATATATATATATATATATATATATATATATATATATATATATATATATATATATATATATATATATATATATATATATATATATATATATATATATATAGAGAGAGAGAGAGAAATTTTTAAAATAGTTTTTTTCAATTAATCGTCATCGTCATCGGCAAAACTTGCTCTAACTGCCATCACCACGGGTAAAATTTCATAATCAGCCCCATCACTATTATATAGAGTATAATATATATATATATATATATATATATATATATATATATATATATATATATATATATATATATATATATATATATATATATACAGTATAAAGAATTGTCAATACTTTATGATTATTATTATACATACAGATGAGAAATGAAGAAATGTATAAAATAAATGGAATTTTCATACTACTTACTGTAAACAGGACAAAATATTTCTGATTATTTTCTCCCACGCAATTATTAACCCAAGGGCAATGATGATCCATTTTACGAATACATCTTTGGCATACTGAACAATGGTGAGCCCTTTGTGGTTTAATGCTACAGCATTTGGGGCATTTGAAAATAACTTGTCCTTCCTTCAAACCCATCCTTTCAATATTTTCTCTTGTCGCATTTCCTTTCGGTACAGCTCCCTAACATTTGAAAGTTAATAAAAAAAAAAAAATAAAGTAAATAAATAAATACAAAATAAAAATAGTGGTGTCAAAGATTGTGAAACCAACACCAACTATGTTAATAAAGCAACAGTTAACTATGCTTACAGTTATAATAATATTGCACATTTTTTATAACCAGAAGATAAATATAAAGGATAAGGAGAAAGGATATGAATTAATGAAATGAATTGTGAATTATTTACAAAACCACATTACGATAATATCAATTTTGATGAGATTAAAAAGAAAAAATCTTAGTTAAATAAATTTAATCTGTTTAAAAATTTAATAGTAGCCTGTTCTCAACTGCTAGTACGGTATACTAATTTAATCAACTCATTTAAGATAGATAATCCATTACTTGAAATCTTAGCCCCGTAATAAAGATATTCAATATGAGATAGGTCTCCTATTCATAAAATGGTAAATTATTGTTTTCCTAGTTATACCCTAGACAATAAAAATCAAACTTGGTATATGACATAAATCATGTCACACTATAAATCAAAATTAATACTAACTACCAGTAACATACTATGCACCACAAAATAAAACACTTGTCAAATAAGTCCTATGAATATATATATTTTTTGTTGTTAATGCTAACTACAAAGTTTTTAAGGTATTGTTAATTATATATATATCTTTATCTAAAAATTATAAGAAAAATAACCCCAGATCACACTTACAGGATCGGTAAACATGGCGCGAGTATGTGAAGTAAGAGCTAATATAGCAAATACATTAAATAAAAAAACATTTATGGTGGAATATATAGGGTGAGTTTCGGTTTGGTAAATCACAGATAATACTACAATCTCTGCATAAAATACTAACAACCAAGTTAACACAGCACATATTATACCACATATATCTCTTATACACCATATTCGACCTCGAAAATACTTGTTATGGAGGTCCCTCTCTTGTCCCCAAGGTCTTAATGGCTCATACATTTTTACAAAATTACATTATGGATTAAACGAGTACTATTAATTTGGAAGACTTTTTCTGGTTAAATTTTTTAAATGCAAATTATGTGGTCCATTAAATTCTGAAAAAAATAAAAAAAAAAAAATAAAAAAATAATATATATAATATATATATATATATATATATATATATATATATATATATATATATATATATATATATATATATATATATATATATATATATATTATATATATATATATATATATATATATAATATATATTTATAATATAATTATATATATAATTAATATATTTATATATATATATATATATATATATATATATACATACACCGTATATATAAATATCTATATATATATATTATAGTATATATATAATATTATTATATATATATATATATATATATATATATATATATATATTATACTATATATTATATATATAATAATATATATATATATATATATATATATATATATATGATAGCAAAGAGTAATGATGAGTAAAAGCATTACTCTTTGTTATAGTTATAGAATTCTTTTCTTTCCAGATTACCTGTCATTATTTCTTAGTATAATATTTTTTATAAAAGTTAATAAAGTTAATCCCAGATTGATAATAAAATTGATGAAAGACAATATTTATAATATTGAGCACAAGAAACTAAAGGCTACTTCAGAATAACAAATTCTTGGACTGAAGTAAATCACAGAAAAAGATTAGAGAAGGGAACAGACTAGAAACAAAAAGAGCAGTTATTATTCATCCATATAATATATATCATATGAATTTATAAAGGACGTGACCTAATTATATATAGACCTGAGAGGACGTAACTTGTATTATGAGACTATACTAATCTACACTAATATTTATTTGTGTATTTATCTATTATTTATTTATATTTGTTATCGGCTCATTATCATCATATCTTCATAATCAACATCCCTGTGCATCCTTTGGAATAATTAATATATATATAAGGTAATTTTAAACTTTTCATATATTATTATATTATTGATGAACCTAGTAGCTAGTTATTATTGTAGTGATAATATTACCTAAGTCATTTTAATATTTTCAAGTGCGCAACTCTGCTAAATCTTTATTTCATAATTTGATAATTTGGAAATAAGAATAGGGACGGAGACTGATATAGAGGAAAAAAGGAATGATGGAGAGATCGAGTGCAGGGTGATAGGGAAATGTCTGGTGTTTACTGGACAGTAGCGTGATTATGAAAAATGGAGAAGAGTGAATGACTGGGTGGAATTGAATGAGAAAGTTAAGAAAAAATAATAAGGTTCAATTTGGAAGGAGAGGCCGAGGAAATAACTAAGAATGTGAGCATGATTGAATTAACAAAAGAGGGAGGGGTGAATCTAATATTATCGGCCTTGGATAACAGATACAAGATAGATAAAAGAGCAGAAAGATTTAATAGTG